>CM076584.1:48184333-48402734 GCA_034641835.2 Pinus albicaulis
TTTCCGTAACAATATCGTAAGTAAACTCACATCCAATTTTGAAAAATATACTTTAATGAATGCTTGGACATGAAAAATTAGTTGATCATAAAGATTTGATGCTAAAGGATGTTGAATAATGGAGTCGTGTTGTGGCATACTGACTAGGTGAAGCCAAGTTTTAAGATGTTCTATGTTTGCTTGGCTCTCCTTAGTTGTCATATCACAAAGTTCTCCGTGTAGCTCTCGTTCAAAATCTTGAATGCACAAGGGATCTTGTGATATACATGCTATAATTTCTTCAATTTCGGGTTTTAATGTTTGATCTTCATCGCATGTGATCCATGACTCATTCATCTCCTTACAAATAAAACTAGAAGAAGATTCTAAGTTTTCTTCTTGTGGATCCTCTTCATGGATGTTTTTTTCCTCTTCTAACTTCTAAAATGAAGATTCATCCCTAGTGATAACTCTAAATTGTGGAACAAGGATTTAAGAAGATCCTTGTAGTGACATACCCTCCTTTGCTAAATGAATTCTTTAACATCATCTTTTGGAGATCTTGTTGGGCAAATGGATTTTGTAGTTTTTGTTTGTTTTTTTGTTTTTGTTTTTGGGGGGCGGGTGGGAGGGGGTGTTTGTTTAATGAATCTATCCTTCTAATCTCTATCTCTAGGCATAAAGAAAAACTAAGTTTTTTTTTTTTTTTTTTTTGGTGAGGGGGGGGGGGGGTTGTTTAATGAACCTATCCTTCTAATCTCTATCTCTAGGCATAAAGAAACATAACTAAAAGAAAAACTAAGTTTTTGTAGTTTTTTTGTTGTTGTTGTTTTTTTAAAATCTTCCTAATTGACCACTTCGAAATATGCTTCCTCAACAATGACGCTAAAATGTTGGACTGTTTAACGAGAAAACAAACACAAGTATTTAATTATCAATCCGGGCTTGTAGGACTTATAAGCATCCCAAAGATATATGGGTTTCAACTATGATCAAGTTAGAATATGATTTATCAATGATTAAGGAAATGCATATTACAAATATAAATCTAAACTAAATAATTTCTAAATTCAAGTATGTAATCAATAGCAGAAGAATCTCCTAACTTAAGAGATTTGTTTTTCCTTCTCTCACAATATTACTTCATGAATTAGAAATATAAGACCGCTAATTGAGCAATAGATTAAGATGCTCGAAACAATAATTGAAGAGGCTTTTAACTAAAGAGATTCTAGTTGTTCTTCATCACAGATTCATTCATCAATAATACTATTGTTAGAGAACATGAATTCAGAAAAGCATTAAAAAGCATAAAAGGATGAATTCTAGCTCAAGATATTAATCAGATAGAAAGAATGTCCAATTTAAACATTTGATTTCCCTTTCATATGCAGAATAAGAATGATAATTAGATTCATCAACACTCATAAAACATCAGAATAAATCTAATCAACAAGTTAAGCATAAAACAAACTAGTTTAAAAACTGCAACTACAAATAACTAGGAAGTGCACTTAGCTCGGTGTGGGGGCCCTCCACCCTTGCCTCGCAAACTGAAAGTGCTTTTAACTACTAAAACTTCAGTCAAGAAATCAGCATATAACAACAACAAATGTTCAATTAACTCTCCAAAGTCTCAGAAATAATAATGTTAAGTCATACAATTTCTACATACTTCAATGGTTCACAAACTTGGTATAAATAGAGAAATAATAACCAAACTATGCTACAATGTCTCTAAAAACCTTATCTTATCCTCATCCTATCCATATAGGTTGAAATCATCCAATTAGTTACACCAAATCTAGAAAAATCCCAAAATCTACTATT
Organism: Pinus albicaulis; assembly: GCA_034641835.2. NCBI lineage: Eukaryota > Viridiplantae > Streptophyta > Pinopsida > Pinales > Pinaceae > Pinus > Pinus albicaulis. The sequence continues at coordinate 48,186,143 of CM076584.1, forward strand.
TATGCCCTATTTTCTAAAGATTCCTGAAAAACAGGTCATGTTTGACCAAAGTTGACCGAGCCTATTTTAGCTCAATTTGATCGACCCAATAGGTGTAAATCCAATCTTGGTTCCCAAGATTTCTAGAAATGTATCCATCTCGAGCCCAAGTGTCCTGCAAATATGGAAACCATGAGGCCATTACGGGAATTTCTGATCTAGTCCAAAAATGCACTTAAAACCCAATTTTTACAAAAAAATTCTAAAAATTGGAAAACATAAATTATTTGCCTGAATATGCATAATAAGGTCAAAATAGGTCATATGTGGAAGTATAACGTGGAAAATGATGGAAATTAGGTGGATTTAATAAGAAAATTTTGATAAAAAATGAGGGCCAACAACCCTCGTGAGATACAATATGACCCAGATATTCCAGCTCTTGTACTCCAAAGAAACATTTGTAGGTTTTTGCATATAATTGTTTCTCTTCCAATATTTTGAGCACCCTATCAACATGTTGAGCATGATCCTTCCAATACCTGCTATAGATGGTGCATTGGTAAGGCCAGAAGGAATGACCAAAATTCATAATGACCCTCATGAGTTAGAAATTCTATTTTCGGAATATCTTCAGTCTTCATTCTAATTTTATGATATCCTGAATGAAGATCCAAATTGGTAAAATAAATTGCTCCATGTAATTCATCCAATAATTCATCAATAACAGGAATGAGAAATTTATCTTTAATAGTGATATTATTGAGCTCACTATAATCCGGACACATGCGCCATGATCTATCCTTCTTGTGCACCAATACTACTGGAGCAGAGAAAGAACTTTGACTAGGTTGAATTATACCAACCTCTAAAATTTCTGCAATGGTACGTTCAATTTCTCTCTTTTGGACATAAGGATATCTGTAAAGCTTGATGTTTGGAGGAACACTTCTTGGAATCAAATGAATAGCATGATCATGATCACGAATAGGTGGGAGTCCTTTGGGAGTTTCAAACACCTTGGAATGATTGTCCAAAACTTTTTGGATATCTGGAGAAATAGATGATTTTTATGTTGGAACTTCTAGTGAGCATAATTGTGCAATTACGCCTCGTTGTTATTTCTTCAGAAGCTTTTTCATGAAATTAGAGCTTATTATATTTCCTGGCTTCCCTGCGATAGCTCGTAATTCAACTTCCTTTCCTTCCGAAAAACATTTCAAGAAAAGTTCTTGAAAATTAGAAGCTACCATCCCCAAAGATTGTAACCATTGTACTCCTAGTACAACATCAACACCTCCCATTGGAATGGAAAGAATTGGACAATTAAATACATATTCCCCCATGGTTATCTTGATATTACGACATTTTCTTGATCAATTTATTGTTCCTCCATTTGCAAACATCACTTGACATTATGGTGCTAGGTATAGGAAGCAATTCAATTCCTCGGCTACCTTACAATGAATAAAATTATGGGTACTACCTGAATTAATCAACACTGTTACCTTTTTCTTGTTGATATGTCCTTCTATATTGAGAGTTTGAGGAGTGGTAATTCCTGCCAATGCATTACACGATATGGTCAAACTCATTTCTTCTCTCTATAGGGTTGGTTCCTCGTGTATATCCTCTTCTTTTGAAGTTTCTTATTCATTTTATTCCTCCTCTTCACAATCTATGTAAAATAATCTATTCTTAGCACACTTATGACCTTTATTGTATTTTCTCTCACAACTGTAGCAAAGCCATTTTGCTCTTTTATCTTCCAATTTTTGTGGTGTCAACCTTGTATGTTGTGGAATTCTAGGAGTAGCAACACTTCCATCTTTATATATGTGAGTGGTAGGCTTCCTTGTCGCCATAATTCTGCATTCAATTTTTCTTGCCAACCTGAATGTATTCTCCAATGAATAAGGTTCCCAAAGGCGAACCTCATGTTGGATGTTATCCTTTAAAGTCCATATGAAGACATCAATCATGTGTTCCTATGGAATATCATTTACCCTTATATTCAATTTCTGGATGTCCTCAATGTGCTTCACCACTGAACCCTTTTGTTTCAGATTTATCAACTGGCTAAAGAATGTGTTTCTCTCTGTATCAGCATAATGTGCTATCATTTCCTCTGTAAAAATTGACCAAGTGACAATTATTTTATGGGAGCGAAGCCATCGATGCCATACAAATGTATTTTTTTCTAAATATAAAGTTGCAATGTGTACCTTTTGTGTGTTTTTCACATTATTGAGATCAAAATCTTTCTCCATCTGTAGTATCCATGTTACGAGATCCTTGCCATCAAAATTCCTCATAACTATCTTTGGAATATGGTGGGTCTTCAATCCAACATTAGAGTTTATGAAATCACGATTAACATTTATTTTGTTCTCATCATGAGTTTCCTCTACTATATTTTCGCCATTAGGAATCATTTCTTGTATCAAATTTGTCAAACCTTCCATGTCTGCTTTTAGATCATTCTTCATGTCTTCCATGTTGTCGTTCATTTTTTCTTCTATACCATCGATCTTAGCTTCCTTGTCTTCCATGCCATTCTTTAAACCATCCATCATAGCTTCCATGCCTTTCTTCAAACCATCCATATTAGCTTCCACGCCTTTCTTCAAACCGTCCATTTTAGCTTCCATGCCCTTCTTCAAACTATCCATCTTAGCTTCCACACCTTTCTTCAAAACTTCCATTTCATTTTTGTTACTCTTTGCGAGAGTGAAATTTGGTGCACTTGCTCTTGTAATTTTGATATATCTTGTTGCACTTATTCATATTCATGAGTCATAGTAGAGTATTATGAGGGCTTAATGGGTGTTGAGTTCTTTTTAGGGGGCATTTTATAACCCAATACTGATATCTATGCTTCAATATACCCTTGGAATCACTTCAAACTAATTTTTCAAACAAGACATATGCAATTTGAAAAAAAAATACACACCTTTTTCTTGCTTATGAGGAGCTTGATATTGAAACTGAATTATCTTTATGATTTCGGATTTTCAATATCTGAAATTCGGTTATGTAGTATCGCTCTGAATCTTCTTTCGAATGCCACAAGTGTGACATGATTTGGATTCTTGAATACAAAGTTATGCCCAATCTCCCACAATGACCTAATTATAGACTGATTTATTAGAGAGAACTTGTATGGCATGCCACGTATCACTGCTTCCTCCTTCAGCTCTGAAATTGATACACAGAAACTACAGTCCGTGTAATTTTGGCCACTTTCGACAGAATTGTAATTTGATGCTCAGAGAGAGAGTTATGACGATTTTCCCAAGGCCACCACTTTTATATGAAATTTGGGAGCCTACAAAAACCCCAACTTCCAAAGATCATATCGTCGAAAATATTGTGAACCAAGATTTGAAATTTTTACACGAAGTTCCTTAGGATTTTGGCTTCTCGTGGGAAAAGTTTAAACATCTGAACCTTCATAGAAAATTTTTATAGAGAAAATGCCACAATGACCTATTTGGAGCAGTGAAACCCTAGAATCCAAAGCTTTGATACCAAATGTTATGAAACTAGCTCAAAAGCCAGAAGGAAAGAGATATCAATGCATTATAAATAAGCCACTTCGAGGGGGAAACCCCCTTGAAAAATTCTTGGATGATACAAATGAAAAAACCTCCTTTCTATATATAGGACTCCATGGGGTCACAATACAATCCTAGCCGACCTAACAATAAAAATGTAAGGGAACAATAATAACAATATGGGGGTTACACTGGTACAAAAACAACAATAAGGGGGCTACACTAACAACAATAAGGGACTACACTAGTAATATAGGGACCTAACATTTTTCTTGTTGGAGCATGAATGTGTTTTCATTATTTGTTCATGATTATTTAGATTGCATGGTGTGGTCTCTTGTTGTTGCATGCACCTTTCTAAACCAAAAAATTCTTCTTGGCTACTAGCCCCCTCCTTGTACTTTTATACCACAGTGCTATTGATTGTCTCAACATATTTTGTTACCAGCGTTAGCACTGGAATCAACACTTGGACTGCTTTAAGTGCCTGACCAGACACATCCTAAGCTCTAGGGAAATTTCTTATGATTTGATTTGGTTTTTTGGAAAGTGGTTAGATCTCAAGTACTCTAAAAGGAATGTTGAACAGATAAAAAAGCTCTGACACATCTGATGATCAGGAGATCAAGTCTCTTGAAGAAAAATGCTCAAAAATGAAGTTTCTCAGAATTGATCCGAAACAGATCGACTGAAAAGAGCTCGGCGATACGATCCCAACGCCGCGAACGGCACTCAAATCCGTTACCGTATGGAGGAGATATTGCATTTTGAAATCGCCCAATAACCTCTAATGCTGAATGGGTTCATGATTTTAATGTGGAGAAATATTTTCAATATATTAAAATTTAATTAATGTTTTATATATTTTAAAAATTTAATATTTTATTTGATTTAAAAAATCATATATTATATTAATATTATATATATATATATTAAATATTAATTAAATTAAAATATATATTAATTATATTAATTAAACTCCACATTAGTTTAAAAACCCACATGTTAAACTTTAAAGGTGTCACATGATACGTTCAATAGATATGGGTAAAGTTTAAAAGTTTAAACATTGGACATGACATACGTTAGTTCAAAGTTTTAAACCCATATATATTAAACAAATTTCGAAATATGAACAAAGGTGTTAAAACCCACAAGTCGAATGTTTTTAAAGGGCACGTGGGCTATTCAAAATGTGCTGGAGCGGGATTTGAAACATGTGATTCAACGTTGCATTGGAGCGGAGTTAAAACAGTTATGATAACTGTTGCCATGTGAACTGAACGCTATTCTCGGCGGGTTTGTTTGCCACGGTTTTCAAAACTGTTTGTTAACATAAAACGTGGCGGGTTGGATGCATGTGAACGCGGGTTTTTCAAACAGTCGCATTTAATGTTGCCGACAATTTTGGAGCGCACCCGCCAAATTTGGTGCAGTTGCCGTTTTTAACTGGAGTTAACTCCAGTTCTCCACAGTTAGCGGAGCTTTTGAAGGGCAAACTTCAGTTAGCCATAACTTTGGCTAGGAAAATTCTTTTTGGACGATTTTTTTTTTTGATTCTGGGTTAATTGATCATTCTGGAGCTGTTGGGAGTGTTTGCAGAGCCATCAGGTCACTCTAACAGAGAATTTACCAGCGTTTTTGGTCGTGGAGCCACTAGGGCCTAAGGGAAGAAGAGCTGTTTTGGACTACCTTTATCCAATGGAGGTGGTTGTTTAGTCATTTTATACTGATTTGAGCCTTATAAATCTATTTTTGCAGTGTATTTTTACATTTGAGGCTTCTATACAGTTGTATTCACATTTTGAGCATTTAATCAAAGAGGAAAAAGCCTAATTAGAGGCTTTTGGACCCAGCGGAGGTAGCCCAAGAGAGGGGTGAACAGCTTAAAAAATTATTTGCTGTCATACTGTATAATTTTGCTGCATATTTTCAGATTCTGCTCCTTTAAACAGTAAATTTTTATAAGCAAACTTTTCCCAAGCAGGTTTAAACAGTGAACAAAATTTATCAGTTCATCTTCAAACCATTATACTTCATTTGCAGAATATGTATACTTGCCTATTCACACATTAAAGCTGGATCAATGAATACTTTGCAGTTAAAACAAATACTTTCATTGATCAGATCTCAGTGATTACATTTTATTTCTTTAGGCAGAGTCTGTAGAAGGGCCAGGTAGCCTCCGGATTCATCCTTTCTTTGAAAGGTGAAAGATCCGGTGAATGCTCCTACAGTCAATCTCTGTATGAGAAATACTTTGTTCTCACAATTTCAGATCATCTGAGGGCGCTCGTATATATGATGTGGTAGAAAAAATTATAGTTCAATGATTAGAAGAATAGGAGAAAGACAGTGGGTCTGTAGGACAAAATCCACTATTGGGAGGAAAAAATGACACAAATTCTAGATCTGAAATGTACAATGAAAGAATGTTTTTAAAATGCTTACAAGAGTCTCAATTTAGATTTAAAGAATCCCATTACAAGGAATGCTTATAACTAACATGACCTCATGAATCAGGAATGCTTGGTGAATCAAGGGTGACAAAAACAGATTAACATGCATGCTAGATCAAAAGACTTATAAAACCATGAAACATGGTTTAATTCCACCTCAAGGAATGCTCATGAATAATATTCAATTCATACTGAATCAGGAAAGCTTGGAACAAGACTTACAAAAACATATTCATATGTCTTGGAGGTTCACAAGACTTATAAAAGCATAAGATAAAACAATGCACACACCATGATTTTGTGAATCCTCAAGAGTGCAAATGGAATATATTATGTGTTCAACAATACACTATTTAGGAATGACATGAGAATCAACAATAGGGCACTCAGCCCCGTGCCACCAACCCCCTCCCCCCCTCCTCTTCATAGCAATTTGTCACATATATTCAAAAATATAAAACTGTCATCCCCACAAAAGGAGTAAATCTGTTCCTAAAAGTTGTTACCATCTCGTGTAAGAGAAGAGGCTTATCCAAAAACTTTAATACAAAGTGCTATGAAATAATCAAAATAAACAACATCAAGGTTAACAATTCGAAGTGGTTGTATGATGTGACAGTCTATAGGAAGACTCCTCCTTTGTTCTGGTGCAACCAACTCCACAAAAAGTGTAAACAACAGTGAAAGTGACGTGTGGCTGTTCCTTGAATGCTACCTGATTCCTTGTGAAAATGTGCTTGTGCTAAGAGTAAAGGTAGAAATATGTTTCAGAGAAACTCTACCGCTATTCCTTTCCTTTGGTTTCTTTTTTGTCACGATAGGGTCTTGAATTAAACATGTAAATAGTGTTGGAGTAGAAAAATCCATATAGATAGGTTCCAAGCAAAAGGACCAGGCATGTGAAAGATATGAGAAGGAGACACATTAAATTGTGGGCCAACAGAAGAAATAAAAGAGGAGCGGGAAATATGGAGGTTAAACAAGTTATGGAGGTGGATTGAAAGAGATAGAGAGGTTTCATTTTATTAGTGGGAGAGATTATTAAATAAATGATGAGTGGGAGGAGAAAACATTTTATACATATATCACAATCGCAGATCGGGGTCAAAAACATTTAAGCATAAGACACAAGTGGGAGGGAATGCAATTTGCGATGGGGGTGATGACATGGAAAGGAGGTTTAGATCGAGGGGGGTGCGAAATGCGGAGAGGAGGACACATAGCAGGAGGAGCGATGGAGAAAACAGCTTTTTAGACCCCCCTGCAGTGTTAAAAGCAGAATGGAGAAGGGGGGCCGAAAATGCATGAGAATCGTGGATCAAAGGGCAGAGAAGATCACGAGGTGTAATGGCCGGTGGAAATCGCAATCGCACTTTGGTGTTTGTAACACAATCCTGAGTGCCTATCCTCTAGAGCTTGCGATGTGCGATTAACGACGATGACGTGGTAGGAAAGGGTCCCACTTAATATCGCAATCGGGGAAATGAGGAAGAGGAAGTGAATGCGGTAAGTGAAATTTGCGAAAATGTGATGAAAAAAGGTAGGTGGGGCCCATACAATACTGCAAATTGCGAATCGATAGTTTTGTTATGAGGAACGTGAGTTAAAGGTTAAAATTCGTGAAGTGCGATGTGCGATGAGAATGGAAGATGGGGCCCATTTACATCGCAATTGGGGGAATCAGGGGTTTTGATTATGAGCCCGAGTCTATGCAGGTTTGAACATTGGCTTGGACTTGGACTTGGATCTCAGTTATATGACACTTGGTTGTGTGATGAGGGTTTGAGCTAAGAGTTAGGAAGCTCGATGAAGCCTATTTTTTATTTTTTGCTAAAAATTATAATAATTTTATACATAAAAATATAAAATTAATATATAATTTTATTTTCCCTTTTCGATAAGATTTGGCTAGAATAAGGAATAGGTAGGAAAAAAATAAAATATCATTAGGTAGCTTTTAGACATGCAAATGGCCAAATAGGAATAGTCTAGGGCGTTTTAGAATTTTGGAAAAAATGAAAATGAGGAAAGGATCGAAGAGGATGGCGAGGATGTAGCGAGAAGTGGCTAGAAAAATTTAAGCATAAGGAGCTAGAGGCCAAATAAAATGACGGGGAGGGAAACTTTCAAAGGAAACAAAACCAGTGCTAGCACCCTGCATACCCATCCCTTCACTAAATTTCTATATATTATCTCTCATGGTTTCTCCCTTATGTGTCTTCCTCTCTACTACCATAGTTACACTCTACTCTCCTCTTGCTACTTTCCATTCTCCCTAAATATTTCATTCATTCACAACATACCGAGATAGAGCGCTAGAAGTTATCGAGGTTCCTTTAATAAGGTAGAAGGGAATATTAAAGGTCACCTTTGGGCCCAAAATTTAGCCAATGATATCACACCTAAACCCCTATTGAAATTCAAAATGAAAATTAAACTGTTGTAGCTAAAGTCCATGTCGAAAGAGATGAATTTTCATATGTTGAGGTGCTAGCCTCTGTGGCAGAATAGGTCCCTGATCTAGGGCACACCCATGGACACTAGAACTAGTGCCTTTTCACTATAGAGCTATATTATAATATCAAGTCTCTCATCAACAAAGTGATTTTGGAGCATAATAAAGCAAAATGAGAGATTTTGATGCAATCAGGTTAATTACAGTTGGAGCATCGAGACTTCAGATTCGGGCATCTCAATATGGCTCAACATCTTACATGGGTAGATACGATGCTAAGATGGGGAAAGGGTACAACCTCACCTGGGACTGCAAGAGCTCTTATTGACATGTCCACATCCTCTTGAGTTATTTTCATAGCGTTTAGTTTTTCAATATGACCTCTCATCTGTGGAATAATATACCTTCTCTTGCTAGTTTTTATTATTTGTACTTAGATGTTTCTGTTACACGTGGTTTTGTTTGTATTATTAGCACCGTTTAAGCTAGAAAAATCAACAATGATTGGTACAAAAAGTGTTGTTTTTATGTTAAGTTTTGGATTAAAACTCTATTTTTCCACTGCTAGTCTGGTTTTCCCAGTGACACAATTCGGGCAATAAGACATGATATCTTTGTAATGCCTTTTGATATGTAATAGAAACTGTTGAATTTACAAAAAAGAAAGAAGAAGATATTATTGAGAAGTAATTCAATGTAATTATTAATATTATTGAGTCCAAAACAAATATTGATGCTAACACGTCATTTTCAATCATATTTTTATGTTATTACAACATAAAATTTGTTTTTAATTTTAATTCTTAGTTGTCATTTTGACAACTAAATTTTATTTTGCTCTCTAAAATGAATGCTTAAACCCACTCAAATATTGTTGCAAATAAAAGGAAGACCATAAAATCCTTAAATACCACCCAAATTGTATACATAATGACAAAAAATGCAAAAAATGAAAAATATGATGTTGAACATGATTTGGCTAATTGCGTCGAGAGACACTCTACAACCCAATATACGAGGGAGATGTTGTAACTTAACGTTACATTAAAAAACTGTAAAAAACATATGTTCGTTAATATTTACTATATATAAGGGAGATGTTGTACGTAACATTACATTAAAAAAAAGTAAAAAAATATATGTAGGCTAATATTGAATATGTGTATGATGGATATGTTGTACATAACATTACATTATTATTATTTTAAATATATGATATAAAATTTGTTTCATTCGATTTAATAATAAAGTATATTACTTATTCAATTCAATTATCAAAGTGCATGGATAACAAAGTTTATTTTGCTTCTATCAAATGAGCTAATTCTATTAATACTTAGGTAAACCACATTTACATTTTAGGTTTCAATTCAAGAATAGTTACTATTCAATTTACCATTGTTTGGCGTTATATGTTTCTCGCCCTTTCTGTTTACTTTAAGAAATCTATTTACTTTTGATTTATATTCGAACCATGAGCTTAGTCCAACATGATGAATAGCAATTGAGAGACATATTTCCATTTTTTACGTCAAGAGCCGCTCTATAACCTAGTATATGAGGGAGATGTTGTATGTAACGTTATATATATATATATATATATATATATATATGTTGGCTAATATTGAATATTTATATGAGGGATATGTTGTAGGTAACATTACGTCAATTTAAAAAAAAATATATATGATATACAATTTGTTTCATTTGGTTTAATAACAAAGTATCAATCTAATAACAAAGTATACTATGTATTCAATTCAATTATCAAAATGTATGGATAACAAAGTGTATTTTGATTCTATAAAGTGAGTTGAGTCTGTTAATACCAAAGTAAACCATATTTACATTTTAGGTTTTAGGTCAAGAATAGTTACTATTGAGTTTACGATTGTTTGGATTTATATGTTTCTCGCCCTTTTTATTTAATTTTACAAATCTTCTTAGTTTTAATTCATATTCAAGGCATGAACTTAGGCCAACATGATGAATAGTAATTGAGAGAGGGTTTCATTTTATTATACACGCTTGTAGGGAAAACCTTCTTAGCCTCTGGATCAAGGGTTGAATTGTATTTGAATTTCTATTAGACTATGATTTAAAATGAAAGTAAAGTGATTATGATGACTAAGAAACTTGATGTGGAGTGAATTTTTTTTCGAACTGTTTATTAGATTTTGCAAGGGAGTTATATTATAGACATTGATATAATTGTATAATCAATGAAATTCGAATATTGAGAAACACGTGTACAATTTATATACAATTGTACAATCTTGTATATAATTATTATCTTTTTAAATAGTATGGTGCACATACCATTGTTATTCCAGGGTTCAAATAAGAAACAAAGTTGGAGAAAATATTTTAGTTTTGTATCTATGAGAGGAAATTTCCCAGAGGATAGTGAATGCAACTCAATGTAGTGGCACTGCAAGCACAACCATGGCTTCTACCCATCCAAGTCTAATGCCCAAAGGAATATTATTAAATGCTTTTCTCTTTTGCCCACAATCCAATTTTACCCATAAATTATTTTATTGTGCATGCCACCTTAAGTTTGTTTTGTGAAATAATTTATATTTTTAGATAGTATGGTGTATAGAATTTCTTTCTATGAAAGAATTCATCTTTTTAAATGTACAAAAAATAGGTTATGAATTTATTAACCTTTAGAATTAATATTTTCATATTTGAATTAATGGTATCACATTATAGAGTTAATATGTTAAGAATTTATTAATCTTTAGAATTTTTATTTCAAATTTAGGTAATGGTATCACATTATAGGCTTAAAAAAATAAAATTAGAGAGTATTATAATTTGTGAAGTTCCCCCCCCAAGGGGGATGCACAAACGGTAGGCCAACTGGCCTAGGGGCTTTCCCTCCTTGTCACGCATCGAACATGTCTTGATTAATTAGTGGCATCATGGGACAAGACGACCATCCTCAGACCATTATAGACACGACGGTTTGAGTTATTATGCTTCTCAGGCTCGTTGTCACGGTTATTGCAGAGCATGAGATGAGTGGAGGATGTAGGGTGGGGAATTTGAATGAGGGTGGACCTGCGAGCTCACCTGTGAAGTTGAATAGCCATCGTCGAGTAGTGGTAGGCTTTAATGTTGTTGTTTATGCCTTGCCAAACTCTTAGGAGTTCATCTAGGACCCTTGAGCACATTTCTATAGCATGACAATGTTCCCTCTTGGAATCGAGTTGCAGGGTGGGATTTCTAGCTCTGGTCAGTGTAGCATAGCCTCTGACGGTTTGTTTCTCTATATCTCTTAGGTATCAATAGTTTTTTGGGTTTTGTTCATTCTTTAAATTATCTTGCTGAAGGGGTTGCGTTTCTGGAGGTAATTACATGTTCTTTTGGCCTCGTCTTTCTTGTTTCATTGTGGGCATTTTGTTTGTAGGTTTGGGCTTTGTAAGGAGACTATATGTGGCCTCGGTTTCTCATCGTCTTAGGGGTTTTGTTTCTATGTGTCGCTGGGGAGATTCGAGTGTCCCTTATTCTGCCTTCTGTTGGTCCTGGCCACTAGTGAGTCTAGTCTGGGCGTAAATTCCTCCTCTCTACGCTCTCCAGTTGGAAATTTCGTGCTACTTGTCGCTGTTTAGGTTGGGTGGGTATGCAAGTTTCCTTTTAAGTGTTGTTGGAGCGAGTGGTTGAAGGTTGTAGGGGAGATGAAGTCTATGGGAACCCATGTATTCTGTGGGTTTCGCACTTCTATTGTGCTTTTTCATTTGTCTTATGTCTTGGTCTGGATATTTCCTGTCTGTGGTCATGGCCAAGGTTTCTATGAGGTGTCTAGGGTCTTAATTATGTTTTAGGTTTGATATTGTGGTGGGACCTCAACCATACCTCACCAGTGAGACCGACCTCACAGAGTCGGTGATCAACAAATACATGCAGGGAAACGTGAAGGCAACAAATTTTCGTCGGCAGGTTTAGAGAATTCAGGATGTGCATGGGAGGTTTCTCATGATCAAGGTCGGTCCTTAGGCTGTGTGGTTATACCTTTCACTTAGGAATACTTCGCGAAGCAGTTGAGAGGAATCCATACCAACCTAGACATCAATGACAACCGCTGATCAACAATCTCCCCCTTCGGTATTGATGGAAACACAAGTACTCCCCCTGTGACATCAATGGCAAAGGGTAACTCCACCTGAAACACAACCAACTTGCGGACCTGTACACACTTCCAGTCCCCCTAACACACAATCGTCTTGCAGACCTGTAATCTACTTCCACTCCCCCTTTATATTCTGAAAAAGGAAAATCTAATGAGAACTTCCGAGAATCCCAAGCTTCTGGAAAAGATATTCCAATGCTGGTGAATATTTAATATGTGATTATTTTGGTGCTGCTTGGAATCTTGCTACTTGTCCAACTACTTGCATAACATCTGGTCGGGAGGCTGTTACATATAGAAGACTACTAATAATATATATGTACAACCTTTGATCCACATCCTTAGATGAGTCGTCTATGCTCAATTTGCAACCTGTTACCATTGGAGTAAGGATGGGTTTGCAATTTTCCATTTTATATTTCTTGAGCATTTCCTTGATGTACTTGGCTTGACATATAAATATTCCTTTCTCTTGCTGAGATATTTGAAGCCCTAAGAAGTATGTCAGCTCACCAAGTAAAGACATCTCGAAATCACTTTGCACCTTTGTAGCAAACTTCTTACTTAGTCGATCATCATTCCTACCAATTATTGTATCATCCTCTTTAGCTATTAGACATGCTTTAGTTGCTTCATCCAGAACATATATGTTGTTTGGAGCTTGACTTGCTGTAACCACAATTTCACCATACACGCCTTTCCCGATTTCACATTTCGTGGAGTTGAATAGTATTGTGTGTCCTTGATCACACATTTGTCCAACACTTAGCAGATTGTGATTCATGTTTTCAACCAATAGAACATTCTTGGCTAGAGCATCTTTGCTTCCGAGAGTGATAGTACCTGATCCTATAACATTTGAAGATCCATCATTTCCAAAGGACACGGTTCCATCCTTCTTCTCTTTCAGAGATACAAATTTATTTCTATCTCCAGTCATATGTGTTGAGAAACCGCTATCAACATACCACACATCTTTGTTCTTTTGAGCCTTGAAAGTGAGAGCACAATTATCATTCTTCTTCTTCTTCCATGTTCGTTCATTCTGTGGCTTCGAAGATTCTTCTGGAGGATTTCCAAGTTTGCATTCTTTGGCTATGTGTCCAAAGTTTTGACATTTGTAACATTCAATATTATTTCTTAAATGTTCAAATCTATTGATGTTTCACTGAGCCCCGGGAGGTTTATATTTTACAAATCTCCTGGAATTGTATTCGTTCCTAGGGTACGTGCGACATTCTACAACTTTATGACCAAATTTTCCACATGAATAATAGTAGCCATAAAAAATATGTTGGTACCTGGATGGAAATTTTTGTCGAGGAATTGTCTTCCAAGGCTGTTCTTGCGAATCTTGTCCAATGAAGTCTACATGCATGTCACATCTCATAGGTTCATTGTATTTTGTTGTAGAAGGTCCTGCTTCTTCTTCTTTGTAACCGATGCCAGTTTTGTCATTGTAAGATCGTTGATTGTTGATGAGTTCTTCCAATGCCCTTGAGCTGTTGGCATAGTTTTGGATAGTTTTTCCTTTCTTCACTTCCTCACGTAGCGAGACTACTTCGGCTTCTAATTCTTCCCTTTCTTGGTTGCTTTCTTCCAACTTCTTTTGAAGTGACTCTTCAATGCATTTGTGTTCTTCAACTTCAATTTTGAGACCTTCAACTTGTTCTTCAAGAGTTTTGGAACGGATCTTCTCTGCCTTAAGATCTTTTATAAGCTTGATTGCTTCCTCATAAAATTATTCTATGGTCCATCCTTCTTCTTCGTTGTTTGATACCTCTTGCTTATTGTGCTTTGGTTTATTGTGCTTAGCCATAAAAAATACTCTCTCATTGGCTTCTTCTTCACTATCATTGTCTTCATCGGATGATGAGCTATCTTCTTTAGAGAGAAAGTTCCTTTTGGATCCTTGCTTGTTGAATTTCTTAAAGCTTTTATTTATTTTTGAGTTTCCATTACTTTTGTTTGGACATTTTGCTGCAAAATTCCCAACCTAATTACACCTGAAACATATCAATGGAAGTTTAACTTTGAATTTTCCCTTACCAATTTGTAGTTTTCTCGTGAAGTAAGCATATTCTTCATCTGAAAGAGCTTCTTCATCATCTCCCTTTTCTTCACACTTGCAGGTGCATGTCTTTTCAATTGAAGGTTGTTTATCCTTATTGGTTTTCTTAGATGCAACGAACGTAGTTTCTAGATGTGAAGTACCCTCTTCTTCATCAAGTCTCATTTCATATGCTATGAGAACTCCATGTAATTCCTCTTTGCTGAGTTTTTCCAGATTTGCACTGTATTCTAAGACCGATACCTTTGGGTTGAATCTCCCTGGTAACGTTCTAAGAATATTCCGTATAATAGTCTTCTCGTCAACTGGCTCTCCCAATCCTTCTAGAGTATTGGTTATTTCATCAACGTATTGGAAGTATGCAGCAATGTTGCAATCTTCTTTCATTTTGAGTTGCTCAAATTTTGCTCTATAGATTTGAAGCTTTGCTTCTTTGACATTTGAGTCACCTGCGTATATATTCTCAAGCTTGTCCCATACATTTTTGGCAGTTTTACAACCCAACACCTTATGATAAGTAGATTCAATAAGTCCACTGATAATAATATTCTTTTCTTTTGCATCATTTACCAAATTCTTCTTACCTTGTTCATTCGTAGTTGATGTAAATCCATTTTGAACAATGTCCCATACTTCGTAACCTTGCGCCAAGAGATAGACCTCCATTCTTCCTTTCTAGAGTGCATAATTATTTTCATTGAATATAGGTACACCATTCTTGGTATGCTCCATGACCTCCTTCCAACTGTTAAACTGCTATTGAAGGAACCAAGCTCTGAAACCAATTGTTGGAAATACTGAGAGGTGGGGGGGGTGAATCAGTATTCCTTTCAGTTAGAGAATTAGTTAATCTTCAATTATTATCAGTGTTTGTACAATGATAGTAGCAAACAAGAGGAACAAAAATGCACACAGTTTTTAAGGTGAAAACCCACTCCGGGACAAAAACCACCTAATGCTTTTCTAATAATTCTTTAATATTCAACTCCAATTGAAAATTGGGCTCCAACTTCTTAGAATCTAGAAAAGCATTCTTCTCCAGATCCCACTAGATGGACGCTCCAACGCCCGAGGTTCTTCAGTAGTCAACTGAACGGATGCCCCAACACCCAATGAGCTACAACTCACCCTAGCACCACCCTACCACCCTATAGAAGAATAAAATAAGAATGGACTCCCGTACCAGGGAAAATGGTCCACTTTACAATGATATAGAATGATGTAGAAGAAGAATATATACCAGACCATAACCCCAAATTTGACACAACTACCTAATGATGATCTTAGACCTCCCAACACTGCCTCTTCAACCCTTGGCAGATAGACATTAGTGCAATTTTTACAATAATGTATTTACAATGAATTAGTACAATGATACCTTTACAATGATTGTATGCAGTGCTTCCCACTTGAAGACTTCATAGGATGAAATTCTTGCTGCTGTTATGCACCTTGGTTGATGCTCTTTTCATGCTACCATTTGCTGCACCTTGCTTTGCTTTTCTGCCCTAGAAAGTCCGGTCCTTTGCAACCCTTGACAACACATGATCTAGCTTTTTCGTTGCCTTTTAGGAGCTCGATATTGAATCTGGTGTATCTCTGTTGTTTCAGATCCTAAATATCTGATTTTCGGTCCTGTATTAGTCCTATTAGTTTTCTTTCCAATGCCATAGGTCTTACCCAATTTGGATTATTCAAGAGAGAGTTATACCCAATCTCTCACAATGCCGTAATTATGGACTGTTTCAGTAGAGCGAACTTGTACCTGCTGCCAAGTGTCACTGTTTCTTCATTCAGCTCTAAAATTGATAGAGAGAAAACTAAAGTCTGTGCACTATCTATCACTTTTGACGGAATTCCAATCCGATACTCAGAGAGAGAGTTATGATGATTTTACCAAGGTCACTTCTTTGAGATTAATTTCAGGAGCCTGAAAAAACCTGGACTTCCACAGATCATATATCCAAAAATATTGTGCATATTGATCTGAAATTTTTACAGCAGCTTCCTCAGGATTCCAGCTTTTCCTCACCAAAATTTCAGTTTCTGAAACTTCGTAGAAAAATATTTAGAGCGCAAATGCCACGATGACCTGTTTCAGATGGCCAAATCCCTTACCTAAGGAAGAAATGAAGATCACAATTTACATAAATGCTTAAGTTGAGAGGGGCTTCAACAAGTGAACGTGGGAGGGATTTTAGGAGCTTAAAAAATATTAATTATGACTTTTTAATGACCCATGTCCCAACCCCATGGGGTTTTAGCCCACTAACTGGGGGTACAAACTTCAAACATGAATATCTCTTAAACCGTGAAGAATTACATGGCGTGCCATATATCAACGGAAACATCTCGACAAGCAGAAACCATAAAAAGCATTATTGACCCAGAATATATTAATTTGGTAGGTAAAAATTCCCATGCAATATTGGGTTAGCCCCTGGTGCTGCTTGGGTTGACATCAATGACAACCGCTGATCAACAATATTGTTCCTTAATGCCCTCTCAGAACGAATTCCAAGTGGGTGCGACCGAGAACATAGAGGGTTCCCTTTCGTCCTTTTGCTCACAGTAGGTTTTCCACCAGTCTTTGACATGGGGGGTAGAAAGTTAAGGAGTGAAAAAGTAATATTTCCTCGGTTGGAGAAATCATGGACCAAGAAATACCCTTCCAACAAATTCAACAATCTATCTAAAACGTCTGCATCTATCTGGCCTTCAAATACAGGAATGTTGAAGTTGACCTGTACCATGAAAGGAGAGGCACATCCAGAGTGACTGTTGGATGTAGATGCGCCACCAGTGGGCAACCTTTGAAGGATCTGGGCAAAGTTATCCATCATTGCATTCCTTTGTTTCTCGAGGGCCTCCTCGAGCAATAATTTGATAAGATCTCTTACTCCCTCGTCGTTTTTTTTCTTCTTCCGCCATGGGAGGTCTTTGGGGTGTGCGAGGTTGATCTTGCAAGGGTTCAACCAGATCGAGCCCTAAATCCTTATATGATGACCTCATTGGGGACATGCAAATAAAAACAGAGAAAGAGCAGAACGCTCTGATACCACTGATCTAGATTTATGCAAGAACGCAATAATATACAGAAATAAACATAAACACAGAGATGCAGCGGAAATAAAACTTCATTTCATTGATATCAAATAACATAAATATGCTTACAGACATAATGGAAATAAACTAGCTAGGGCACTGATAGCTTATCTCTAAGAAGGGATGTGGTAGCTACAAGCCTCTGAACTGTGTTACAATGAGGCTCTAAGGCCTATTTATTATTGAGAAATAATGGAAAACCCTAAACATCCAAAAACCTAACCTTGGGAGATGAAGTGCCAAAACGGTGGGCCCCGTTTGGGTAAATTGGTACATCAATCTTCCTAGGGATGTAACTTTGGCATATGATCTCCGTTTGATGTGCTCAATAACTCGTTAGAGATATCTATCCGAGGACTACAAATTTTGATGTGAGAAACATTGAAGGAACTTCCATGTTTCTCCCGGGTTTCCCAAAAAACGTCGTTTATGGCGTCAAAACGGCTCTGGAAGTTCAAGAGCTGAAAAACTACTAAAAATAGTAAGTTGTGCTGAAACTGAAAAAGTGAAAAAACTGATGGTGGGGGGTCCAAATGGAATACGTGGGCAGCCACCAATATCCACCTGGATCATTAGGGCCTCAAAACGGCTCTGGAAGTTCAGGACCCGACAAAATGCCAAAAATAGTAAGTTGTGTTGAAACTGAAAAACTGAAAGAACCAATGGTGGGGGTCCAAATGGAATAGGTGGGTGGCCACCATTATCCACCTGGATCATCACCTAAGCATCGTAACAATATCATGTAGAAAATTCTTACTGGCCAAGGCCTATTCTTGATCTGTGTGAATTCTAGTCAATTATGCAGTCCAGGGAAAAATAATAGGAGCTGTGGGAAATAATATGGTAGGAATTTAGCCTAGATAATGAGAGCACAAAAAATTATACATCACTCAATGGATACATTATGTTCTTAAAAAACTCTAGTATACTTTGCAAATACATGTTTGATCAATTACTTCTTTATCATTAAGAGCACATCACACGTGTTTCATTTCCAAAGAGAGTATATCCAAGCAAAAATGTAATCGACATGAATTAATATGAGAAGAAAAATGTGGTAAAAAAAATTTACCAATGACAAATGGATAGTTTTTTATTATTTACGATAATGGAAAATTGTGTTATTTATCGCTAAAGAGAGCAAGACTGGGTTGAGATTCATTTATTATTTACCAAGATCTCTACGTTGGTTTAAGAAAGTAAATAAGTGGGAAAGACATAATATTTGTAACACATTGAAAAGAGGAATGGAGCAAGAAAATTATTTGCTAATGTACATACAATCCAACTTCTTCTTACTTCTATGTATTGATCCTTCTAGAATGTCCAATTCACAATTAGGTCATCTTGACAAGTTGATACATGGAACTAAACATATTCATTTATAATAAACATACGTAGCCAAAGATTGTTTCTATTTCTTAGAGGAACAATTGCAGTTGGAGGGGGTTGGGAAGCTTCATATCACTGAGTGTTCCTAGTAGCCACCTTGCAATGCCATCTCCCCTGCAACTTGTTACAGTCACTTTCCATTACCTACAACATGATAATCATTGCTTTCCTGGGTCAACAAATATACAAAAGGAACTGAAATAGTGTATCTGATATGCCAGAGATGGCTGATATTTATACATATATAAGTACCAATAAACAATACATAAATTGTGGAAGGGTCGAAGGAAATATAGAAACCATTATAAACATAATTTTTATTTTTATTTATTATATATATATATATATATATATATATATTTTTCCTCGAAAAAAAAGCGTAATTTTATTACTGCAGGTGAGTACAAAATTACATTGGTATACACATAAATGTGTGTTAAAAGAAGACAAACTCTAGCGTTTGTAGGCAAAAGCAGATACAATAGTGAAAAGCCATCCTGTGCTGAAACAGAATCTGGCATTCCCCAAAACATTTGGAAGAAAAATACATGCTGTTCATAATAAAAATTAACAGTAAACGCTGCAATCTTTAATATATATATATATATATATATATATATATATATATATATATATATATATATATATATATATATATATTTTTTTTTTTTTTTTTTTAATTTTTAATTTTTTATTTAAATTTTTAAATTTTTAATTTTTTATATATTTTTTTTTCAGTCAAAAGGCAGTAGCCTTAATTTAAGTAAATAATTATTTAATTTAAAAACATAAACTTAGGGAATGAAAGCATAATTTATATCTTACAGTCAAATTAAAATAAATTATGTTGTCGAATTCCTATCGTATTATAATGCTGTGCCCATCTATCGAAAAAGAAAGCCTGAATAAAAATGAAGAGAAAGTTGAGCCCAAGAGAAACTCTAGTAAAAAAAATTGAGGGTTGCAAAAATGCCATACTCGACCATGGTGTAAGGCTGTAACAAAATATATAAAAAATAATAAAATAATAAAATAAAATAAATAAATATTAAGAAACCATATAGGGTTTATTTATTGATCGTGCAAGAACAATGCATATCCCAAAGGTTATTGGGGGATGAGATTACCTATAGAGTGGTGGAAGCTCATTTTTGACCACGCTTCACCTTTAATGATATCCGTAGAAAAAAGTTTATCTAAATCTGAAGGGGTATAAATGAAATTCTGAAAGCGAAACTAAAAGAAAAATAGAAAAAGGGAAATGCACCAATAAATTTGTGAGTCGAAGGGACCAGTTAATCAATATGAATTTTGAACCAGGAAGGGGTTCATTGCAAAACTAACTTGCCATTAGATGGAAAAAAAACTACATAATAGACCCAATACATCAATTATTATTCATATTAAGCACTAATGTTGATTTAAGAGGAGATAAGACAACTGTAAATCGAGGAAAAAATATTTCTTACCTTCACCAAAAGAAATATTAACTTTAAATGTCGTAATGTTGACAAGATGAAAGCTTCCAGTTCCTGGTTCATCCACATGACCATGAACTTAGGAGATGGTATCAACAATCTAAAAACCCTAGGAGTTGCGGCTCTCCTCTATAGTCAAGAATGCAAATGAGAAGTCTATGTAGAAACCCTGAATGTGGTTACGATCTCTACCTAACGGGGATAATCTCCACCTCCAATACCCCTTCCAACTTGATTTTAGAATATGGACCAATCCAAGTTGATCCATGGTTTGCTTGGTCATAAAATTAATGGCTTCCCCCAAGTCTATAAGTACATTAGAGACAAGGACATCACCTATTTGAACAAAGACAACAGGATTTCCGAGGTCAGTATATTTCTCCATGTGCATACACCACGTCATTAACTCTGCTGCTCTCCCGAGAAGTTGAATGGTTTGAGGTTCTAATATTCTCCTCCATGGATTCTTGAGATAGAGTTCCCTAATGATTTTTGTATAGATGGGGATATATTTGATAGCTTGGAGTAAAGGCACCTTTATGAAAATGTTCCTAAGATCGGATAGGGAGGCCGGTTGGAAGAAGATGGTAAAGGGTCTTAGGGTACGGGGATAGGTTGAATGGTGATATTTTTTTCGGAATGGTCAAGAGTTTCCTCTTCACCTTTCTCTTCGATAATCACCATAGGTTGCTTCTGTTTTTATGTGTCTACTATCTTCCCCGATCTCAGCTGGAGATCATTGAATCCAACTGGCATGGAATGATATCTGGGTAAGGAAAGCGAGTTCATGGAATGCATCATTTGTACCGCTTTATTATTGGGATTGAGCAAGGGTTGGGCAGGCAGTTGAGGAGGTCGAAACGATGGAGGTAAAGGAAATGGTGGCGCTGATTGACTCAACTGAGATAGTGATGGGTTGTGGCAATGGGTAAGGTGCATATGTAAGTGGGTATGATTGCATAGGTGCAGGATAGGGATGATGTCAATGGTTTGGCCCTTTCCATCCTTGTTGCCAAGATTGAGAGGGCTGTCCATAATGATACTGGTTCCCATGCTGCCAATGTTGAGAGTGACTATTGTTAGGATAGCAATATGGATGTGCATTATAACCAAAGAAATGTGGTGGAAATTCAGGAGCCATACCTGCACTTACCTGAGGCCAGTTTCTATGTGCTCCCATAACATGCAATGATTCAAATTCAGATTGGCCTCCTTCAAGTACAGCTTTCAGCCCAGGTATGGAGGGAAATTTTTCAGTGGCATGGTTCTCTGCACAAATTTCACATTTATTAGCTCCTTTTATATCAAGAGTTTATTCCCTTAAAATATGCTTTTTCCTACACTTAGGACAAAAAATAGACAATGACTCCTATTCTTCTACAAGTTTTTGCTGAAATTTTAAGGAGTCTATTTGTTTGCTAAAAATATTCATTATTTATATTTTCATATTGTCCATTTTATTCTCCAATCCAACTATCATAGCATCAATAGATTCAATTTTCTTATCTATTTCAAATTCCTTTACTAGATCTATATTGGTTCATGGAGAATTTCCTGCACAAGTCACAGATTTTATCAAAAGGTTTTTGAGCAATATCCCCTTGTCCTAACAAATTTAAATTATTTCTAGCATCATCAGTAATCCCATGTAAGAACAAGGTTCTAATAGTACTTAGATCAAATTTGTGCTTTTACCTTTGTAGGATGTACACGAATCTCTCTAAGTAGTCCCTTAGAGTCTCATCATGATTTTGCAAGATAGTAAAGATTTCATCTTGAATATCTCTAGTTTTACAATATTCCTGATATTTCGACAAGAACACTATCTTTATTTGTTCCCAAGAGGCTATAGTGTTCCCTCCTAGTCCCATGAACCAGCGAAGTGTTGCGTCCTTGAGAGTTGCAAGAAACAACTTTAACTTCTCGGCATCAGATGAATAATCATAACTTTTACATAAAATATCAAACTCAAATAAGAAAGAGTCTAGATATTCATGTACCTTACCATAGAAATGAGGAAGAGCTGATGGTGGTATATCTTTCATTTGCACAGTTACATCTGGATCCACAATTGGGAATCAAAAAGTTGATTTTTCTTCATTTACCTGATTTTCACCTGTTCCTTCTACATTGTCCTCATGATCTTCCATTGTTGTTCCTCCAAGAGAACCAATATCAACAGGCTGGGAAGGCTGAATATGGGTTCTAATAGTCTCCTTCTTCCCCTTTATGGGCTGTGTCACGCCTGGACTACTGCTGCCAGAGCCCAAGTAGACTATTCCTGCGTGATGAGTCTGGGTTTGTTTAGACTTTTTGCCTACAAAAGAAGGCCCAATATGAGATTTTTTTTAAGATTTATCAGTATTTCCTCGGCCCTTAGTGGGCTTTGGACCCCTACTTGTTTTAGGCATTCATGTCAAAAAATGACAAAAAAAAATTCCAGTAAAAGATGCAAATTCAAAAATAACTCAGCACCTACAAATCCCTTCAAAAAATAGAAGCACACTGCAAAAAAAATAATAGTAGACTTACCCCGACAACGGCGCCAAAATGTTGGGTGCAAGAATTGCACTTAAGCAAGCTCCTCAACACTGAATTGTCAACCTGGGGGTTTCGTAAACTTAGAGACGAAGCACAGGCAATGCCAGAAGTGGTTTGAAAATTTCCTATTCCTATTCCTACTTCTTAATTTAAATATTGTAGAATCAAACAGAAGACAATTTCAAAGGCAATCGACACCAAAGAAATTCTAGTGTTGGAATGTAAAAGAATGGATTTGCGAGGAAATCAATTGAAGGAAGTTTAACACAACTGGAAGCAATCTTAAATGCTGAAATGAACTCTATGGTTATCTTCGGTATAGATGCCTGACAGTTTAACAAGTGGGCCCTTGCAAAGATCTGTTTTCCAAATGATTTTCCTTCTACACTAAGCAACCATTCATGTAATCTTGCAATCTGCTTGCACTAGTGTAGGTACAGAACTTATGTGAAAAGGTATATTTTACCTTCTTTACTGAATACTTATGTCTTTGTGTAGGTGATATAAGCCTTAAGGCTTAGAGCACTATGTTCCTGTGACAAGTGTCTTGCATAGGGACAAAGCTTCCTTCACCAAAGTTTCCAATTATTTTCGAAAGAATTAAAAGATGTGCTAAAAAAATTGCAATTGCATGCTGAATTTTGAGATAAATTACGCATAGAAAAAGGAATGCTTTAATTAACTGATCTTAATAATGTATATAAACTCCGCAAGGCAGAAACAATCCTTAACAATCAAAGCAACATTCAAAGTAATTTGCATGCAATTAAATTGTCTTTCAGTAATTCACTTATAACGTTACAGATTACTCCTGATCCTTTCTCTCAAGTCGTGAGCTGCAAGTTCAAAGTGTAATGTTTGCAATTGCGTCCTTTCTTAATTTACATAGTCATTCTTAGAACCTTCAAAAGTTTGAATTTTAATATTGAGAATGGTTACTTGAATTAATAATGCTTTACTTGCAGGAATAAATAAAATCATAAACAGAAAAAGGAATGAAACACTTGCTGTGAAATAAATGAGTAAACCGGAGTGCATAATTCGAACATGCACCGGCGCAGGAAGAAGCTTCCTGCATGATTCGAGCGAAAGAAAACTAAGGAGGAAATTGCAGGAAATAATTGCATGAAATAAATTACAGGAAATAAATTAACTTAATTAAAACTTCACACACATATTCGTTTCACACTTTGACTATGGAATGAATTTAACTCAAAACTCTAAAACAAAAATAATAATGATTAAACCACGCATATGCAAGTAGATAAATATACACGGACCTTTTAAATGATGAAAGAACAAGGGCAAACAAGCTGGGTTGGCTTGGCCCTAGCCAACCAGCTCGTTTCCCGTTTAGGAAACGAAACGATTCAACACTTAATCAATGCATAAATAATATTTAAGCATAGCGTGAAGAAATCATGGCATAGTTCCTTGCATTAACTTTGATCAGCAAACATACATGATAATGCAAGTCCAACCTAGAATGAGGGCGATACAAAATTACAAAATAAAAAAAAATTACAATCTCCATATATTTCTAACTTGGCTCTACCTAAGAT
Source organism: Pinus albicaulis (assembly GCA_034641835.2). Classification (NCBI taxonomy): domain Eukaryota; kingdom Viridiplantae; phylum Streptophyta; class Pinopsida; order Pinales; family Pinaceae; genus Pinus; species Pinus albicaulis. Next base: position 48,210,880 of record CM076584.1, read on the forward strand.
CTACATTATATACAGTCTTTCGGCCTATAGCCATAATCTTCTAATTACAGAGCCATTTCCAATTCAAGCCTTTCAGCTGAACGGACTAACAAACAACATTACAAAACTGGCTAATGGTTATAACAAGGCACGAGATTTGTTGGTCGTAGACCATATCTTTGGCAAGTATCTCTGACTATACTCCGCCTATATCCATCTTCAGATAGTACGCACCCGAACTAAGAGACGTGGATCAAAACGCCCGCGTGGAATGATCAACTATTGTGGAGATCACATAGTAATATCCGTTGGCGGTGCAGTAATCTGCCTGCACTGGATCACACTATGTAATAATTAACACTTATTTTTTCAATTAATTTTAGGAAGGTAATCATAAGCTACAAAAAATACTTAAAAACATGAAATCTATGTAAAATAATTAATTAAGCACCTAATAACTCTTAATTATGAAATACGAGGTAAATGTAGGAATAGACGATTATCTTGTACTAGTGCAGGAATGACAAGGTTTATAAAGATGGAACATAGGTTAATGGTTATAGGAAGAGGGTAAAAATAGGGCATTTTGGCACACCAACATCCTCCCATCCCTATTCTGTTGTGTGTCCTCACACAATGTTTTACTTGCTGCAAAAAATCTTAAAAAATGAGGGCCATCTTCCAATCCTGCACTTCAATGATGATTCCGGCTTTCACTACCTTTGTATTTTTACCTCGAGATTTATTCAATTGTTTGGTCACCTTATTGAGGCTCTTTTAGCAATTAGAAGCCCAAAAATTCCATATTCTCACTTGCCGTTTCTGTTCTTCGACCTCTGCAACCGACCCTACCTAGCCTTGCTTTTGCCAATTTTGCTCCTTCATGTCTTGGTTCAAAGCCTCCAGGTCATGAACTTGTTGTTCCAATTCTACTATCCAGCTATTGAGGTAGAGGGTAGAGGTCACCATGCCCATCTCCTCTGATGTGAATACCTTATCTGCAACAGACTCCAAGCAAGTCCCGTCATTACCAAGATCAAAATCGCCAAGGGTTTCTGCGCCATGGATTTCCATATCATCGAGGGTTTTAGTACCCTCCACATCCTTTTTTCCAAGGGCTTCAATACCTTGCGCACCCAATTAATCAAGGAATTCAGTGCCCTGTTCATCCAACTCGTCAGAGATTTTAGTACCCTGCTCATTCAAACCATCAAGGACTTTAGTATCGTGTTCATCAAAATTGTCGAGGGTCTCTATGAACTACGCCTCGTCATCTTCTTGACCATGTGATTGATCTTCTCTTGCACTTGGTGTCATCTTCTATATTTTTAACCTGTGGATGAAGGCTGATAGAGATATGTCATCCTCCCTCTCCACATTCTCTTCATTCACCACGGTGTGGGCTATCGTGTCTGCAAGAACTGAAAGGTTATTATCTCCAGGTGCAACCTGGGGTGATTCATTGATCACAATCAGAGAGCTGGACTGATGCTGTCTTGTCCCTCGAGAGACAATTTTCTTCTTGGTCAGGGTTCTGGTCATGCTTTTATTTGCCGAGGGTGAAGCGTCTTTGAAAAACTTATTTTCTGATTGCATCGACTTGCTTTTAATCTTTTGCTTGGCAAAGGATGGTGTCTCTACCTTCCTTTTACTGCTTGCACCCGTGCCAACAGACTTTCCTGCACTCCTTGCCCGAAAACACTTTGAGGAATGCCTTCCATGTCACTCCCTTTTCTTCCAGCACTTTATTGACGAGGATTGTGATGAGCCCATGGTGATATAACTTATGTGAAACTTGGCTTGCATCCCCACTGTTACAAAATTTTTTTTCATTGTCCCTGCAATCCCCATCTTGCCCATTGGAGGGTCGTTTCTGTGACCAATAAGCAGTTTCATGCCTTGAAAAACCATTATTGTGTCCCTTTACATGAGAGTAACATTCCTCTTATTGAAAATTCCCAGAGCAGGACTGTAAAAACCATTGTTTTTGCCTTGGTGCGAATAGCCAATTACACTCCCGCGCCGAGCTGGAAAATTAACACTGAGCCCGTGCCAGTTGGCGCTATGTCCCGGTTAAGCGCTCACACCAAGCTGTTTATGGAATGTTTTTTTTTTGAAATAGAGGTGGAGATTCCACTCCAACCACCTTGAGGGTGAGTCATTGGGAGAGGTTGAATTGAGAAACCACTGACTGCCTCCTTTAGGTTTATGGTTTTCACCTCTTATGGGAACTCCCTAAAGGATAGGCCTCCCTCCCACCTTTGTAGGGATCCTAACCTCCTCCTTTTCCTCTATAAAAGAAGCTATCTCTCTTAGTACAAACGAGTTGAATGAATGAATAGCTGAATGAATAGAGAAGATAGATAAAAGAAATTACGTTGAGGAGAGCTTGAGTCCATGCCTTCACCCCGTCCGAATTCCCTGACGAGCATCTGAGATGCGCTTCGCCTGAGCCCTGCTGGAGGAGACTGCGACATCAAAGAATCGGTTGTAACTCTTCCTTATATTCATTTATATACGTGAATATTGTTTGGTTCCACTATTGTGTTATAATGTTTCTTTAACACAATATGTTTAGCCCTCTTTGAATGGTTAATAGTTATGAATGGAATGTTGTCATCTTGTAAGCTTTTCTTGTTTCCTTGTTCTTTGTGCAGGTATCCAAGCGTAATGGCAAACGGATTGTGACTTACCGAAGCAGGAGCGAGAGGCCACCACTACTACAACAACAACGACAACGTTGGATTCCAGGTAGGTTGATCTACCATTTCCCTTGTTCATTCAATAATTAGGAAGCAACACTCTAGCGTGTCCCTTTGTTTCTAGACCCACTCTAGGGCTAGAGGGATCGTCTTTGTCCGCAGAGAGGATTTACCTGCATAAAAAATTGGCAACTCCACTGGGGACCAGTTCAAGTTTGTCGTTTCATGTTTTTTGGCTCAGTTTCCATAATTATCTGTTTTTTCTGGTTTTCTTGTTTAGTTTTCTTTTTCTGTTCAGCTCCAGAGTGTCAAGATTGACCTCTGCTCATTAGGTTTTGGTTTTTCCTCTTTTTCCCATAGTTACGTGGCTTGGCACGGTTTTTATCTGAACATTCGTGCCAATTGGCGCATGTTGCTCTTTTTGCAATCGCGCCAACCCCTGTATGGCGCGAATTATAGCTATATAGTCACGTCAACCCCTGTAGGAATTGGTTTGGCCTCCTTGATGAGTCTTTTGGTCAATTGTGCTTACTTCTGGGTTATTTTCTATGCATGATTTTTCCTTTGGGATTGTTTTAGTTGTTGTCGACTTGATTTTCTTAGTTGTTTTTCCATCTTCCTATCAGTGTCAGTTGAGGCCTTAGGGTTTTTATGTGTCCTTGTGCATTGAGCCTTCTGTTCGAAAATCGAGTCGGTTTGATTGTTGTCAGTCCCATTTGTGGCTTGATTGCACTCAGTTTTCTTGATCTTTTGAGTGATTGTCTTGGTTTCAGAGTCATTTCATTTTCTTGATTGGTTCTTTGCCCTTTTTCTCCAAGCATAGATTACATTTCTTGTTTTGGATCATTTTGAAAACTTTCTCTTGGTTTGAAAGATTGCGACATTAGTTTGAGTGATTTCTTGTGTTTGTTTCGTGATCTATTGAGTCATTCAATTTCAATTCCTACGCAACACTGAAGCTAGTGTTTGTTTTTGTTTTTCATGTAATTAGTGCATCATGTACTTCTTTTCATTTAAAAATAAATAAAAATATTTTTCATTCTTTCTCGCATTGAAAGTGAAATACTCTTTTGCATAACTAGCATATAATTATCTAGCAAAGAGTTTCATTTTCGTATTCTGTTAGATGCATTAGTGGATTTATCCGCATAATCTCCTTGTTTGCTTTTTGTTTGAAGGATCTCTATCCTTCTCATAACTAACATTCATTGAATCGGAAATGATGTTCATTTGCATATATCTTACATTTAGGGATTTTTTGAGATCCAACATCGATAGGACCTTAAAACTGAAACGTAATTCAAGATCAACTTTAAAACTTATTTAATTAACCTAAGGAAGCATTGAAACCTAACGCAACATTTTTAGTGGTCTAGGCTAGAGATGTGTTCCGGCATCTTAAAACCTAGTAGCTGTCTTTCACCATATGGCTTTAGACAACGCTAGTACGGACTTGCGCTCCCCGTACTGTCGAGTATATAAAGGGAGACCCTTCTAGGTTGGAATACTTTTATCCATAGGAAGCCAAGTTTGCGTAACCATGATACACCGAACACAACATTCGGGGAGACTACCTACACGTACGTCAAGTCCTTTGTCATTTCTGTTTCATTTTATCACCAAGGTGTATATGGCAGTTCACGGAAACCTGGTATACCCTCTTGCTTAGTTTTCTAGAGTAGTCATTTTGATCTTTTCATGACTCTTTAAAAAGAGAAGAGATCGTCGAGCACTTGTCATTTCATGCTCATTTGAAATTCAAAGCGACTAGAGTCATCTTTACCCTGTTTCTCGACTCTTTAAAAATGGAACAACAAAATATGGTTTCAGTGTCATAAAATTAATCACCTACGATCACACACCTGTTAAAGTTTTATTACTTGGCCTGTTGTTTTTCCTTGGTTTTGATCTTGGAGTCCTTGATTTTTTTTATTTTTCCCTTTTTTTTTTGATATACGGTCACGGTGGCGGAACCACTGGTTTCGTCGTCTTCACTGCCTCCTAGTGGTAGTTCTTTCCCGGAGGTTTCTTTCGAAACTCCTTAGCCCACTAGGTCTGCCGAGGTCTGCAGCCTATTCTCCTGTCTGTCATGCCTCTTGCTACTCGATATCCTCCTGAAGAGCCAGTTAAGTTCAATTGGCCCCCTTCTGGTGCTTGGTCTGGTTTTGGGGAAGAAGGATATTTTCCTCCTCTTACGCCGGGCTCGCCGTTTTTTGCTGCTGCTGTGCCTCCTTGTCTCTGTAGTCGTTTTGAAGATCTTACGGCGGAGTGAGATATGGACTCATCTAGTCCTGTTGGTAGTGAAGGAATAACTGTTTCCACAGGAGAATATCAGCTTTTTCTGGAATATGTCTTTCATGTTTCTACTCAACCTTCTCCACCATCGGTGTCACTTCCGCCTGGCTATCAGTCCTTGAGTCAGATTATGTCTGGAGTTGCCTCCATTGTGAAATCTAGTACAGTAACTCCTTCTCATATTTCGGTCTTACCTTCATTAGGATTATCGCCTTCAACACCTGGTTCATCGATTACTGTTACATCTGTTCTAGTTCAACTGACGGTATGTGTGGCTTCATCCACACCTATTGTTACCCATTAGTCATCGGGATATTTTCACACTCGTAGGTATATTTTCCTCAATCCAACGTGGCTTGTTAATCCCAGTCCTATTAGATAACAATCTAGTGCCGCGGAGGCCCCACTTGCTTCTAGTGTTGTTTCCACTACTCTTGTGATTCCTGGCGGTCTTACTTTTGAAGAATATCTGTTGGTTGTTCAGAAGCAGAGTTCTCAAGGTTCTCGACAGTCTCAGGCTCCTGGTAATCCTCGATTCCATCACTAGGATGCTGTTGATAATCTCGTATATATATATCCGCACCATTATGATGTGTATGGTAATTTGGTCTATTTGCCTCCTATTGATCCTTATCAGGCTATTTATGATCCTTACCAGACTGTTACTCGTTTGGGACCTACCCTGCCTGTGCAACCCTCTGGCTTGCAAGGACAACCGTCATCGGGACAACCTTTAGCTCAGCAGGGCCCTGCTTCTGGTCCACAGGGACAACCATACGGTCCACAAGGCTAACCTTCACAAGTTCAACCTTTGGTCCAACATGGACAACCCTCCGGTCTGTTTAGTCAACCTCAGAATCATCCAGGGCTATCTCAGGCTCCTGGGGGGCAAATATACCCACCACAGGGACAACCTGTTGCACCACAACCATAGTCACATGTTCAGTATGGCCAGCATGTTGTGCAACCAGGACAACCCTACAGTCCTTCGGGTCAACCTGGTCATCAGGGACAACCTCGTCCATCACAACCATCGGGCCAACCTGGTCATCAGGGACAACCTGGTCCATCACAACCATCGGGCCAAACTTTCCCACAAGGCCAACTCGGTGGCTCTCAGTACTCGGTTCAACCTGCTCAGCAACCGATTCAACCTACTCCTCAGCTGGTTCCATTGTTTCAGTAGCCTGTTTTACCTATTTATAGTCAGCCAGGTTTACCTGCTCAGCAGCCTGCTCAACTTGCTTAGCCGGGTCCGCCTGCTCAACCTCAAGGTGCTTATTACCCTCAAGGTTCATATCAACCGGTATATACTGCACCTCAGGTTCCTTACCCTCAAAATCAACCTGTATATCATCAACCTTAAAGTCATGCTTAAATTCCACAACAGACTCCATATGCTACTCAGCAAGGACCTCAATGGTCTACTCCAACCCAGTATCATGGTCCTCAACCCCAGTATAAATCGACTTATCCTACTTCCCTATGATTCGAATCCTCCGGGACAGAATCCTGCTCGGACTGGGTGGAATGTACATGCAGGTCCTTATCAAAGACCTCCAATGACTTTCAATACCCAATTACCGTTTCTTGCTACGTTGGAATTACCTGATGTGTGAAAGTTGATGAACGATCCTATTCTTCATAACCCATATTGGCCTCCGGTTCCAACCAAGATTCCTGGTGATTGTCCTAAATTTGAGGGAAAGTCTGGTGAAGACCCCCAAGCGCATGTTATGAATTACCATTTGTGGTGTTCCTCTAACTCTTGGGTTGACGATTCTATTAGACTCTGTCTTTTCCAGCGAACTTACTGGTGCCACTGCAAAGTGGTACATTGAGCTATCTCATGGCGTTTTCGAAGATTTCAACTCTTTAGCCATGTCATTCCTTACGCATTTTCAGTTACTAGTCCATTATGATATCAAGACGCACCTCCTCACTTCATTGAAACAGGATCGAGCTACTCATATCTCGGATCATATTCATGAGTGGAGACGCCGTTGTCACATAATCAAATTTGAAATTCCTGATTAGTTTCTAACTCATTGGTTGACCACCCCCTTTGTCAATCAGATTTCCAAAGACATAGCTATGGGGGCATGTGTAACCAAGGAACAAGCCATTGCTTACCAGGGAAAATTTTAAGGATGGAAATTTATCTTAAAGATTAGAAAGCTTGGCGAATCTTACTAATCCATAATATGCAAACTATAAAATTCTTGGTGATATTCTAGTAAAAATATTCAAACTTCTAATGATTTTATCTATAAATTTTTGGTGATTTTTAAGGTAAAATAATTTTTCCTTATAAAATATGGGCAAATCATTTTGAGAAAAAAATGAGAATTGACGAATATTTTTTTTGGAAAAAACGTGGAAAATTAGCCCATCTACGAATATTAGCCCCTAAAATTTTCCCTATTGCTTACGCCCAATACCTTGATCTTGTGTACTCTTAGTCTGGCGCATTATATGATATCTTGCCTGATGCTCCTCGACCTGGAACTTCTAAACCACCAGCGACTCCATCGGTCGATGGTATTATTGGTTATGTGTCTCAGACTTCTCAGAAGTCTTCATCTTCGAACTCTGGGAAGCCAAAGTTCGCTCTTTCCAATAATGTTGCTTCTTAGTCTACTCCAAATTCTAGTAAACCTGCAAAAGTTAATTCCGTTCAGGTCAATCCTACGGATAATACTTCTAAAGGTAAAAAGAAAGGTAAAGGTAAAGCCAAATATGATACCATGAAACATGATTCTCAGAAATATCGTGCTGGTGATGGTTCTCAATGCAAACTAAAGTACCCTTGTTTGATTTGTGACGAAGAGCACTTCACCAAGGACTGTCCTCGACGGTCCGAAGTGAGCCGATTGCTTAAAGGCAACCAAGGAACTCTGACCATTCTTAAGGAACCTTTCCCATCTCAGCAGACTCAGATGGTAGAGCAAACTCAGTCCTCTGCCCCGTTTGGCTCTCATGTGTTCATGATGAACGGTTCGAGTACTGTTTCTATTGCTACTCGATCGAGAGATTATACTGGATCTCGTCAGGCCACGCGGAAGGAGATCGCTGATGGTCCTCCTCTTCCTATGTCTGTTACTAGTCCTCTTGAGATTGAAAGGCCCGATGCTGAATCCGTTGTGCGACCACCTTACAAAGGTGTTCTCAGTAATTCTTCTTATAATCCCAACACCCGTGCCGCTCACCATTACAATATTGTTGAAGATTTGGCTCAGGCACCATTTGTGATGTCCATGTTAGAAGTACTTGAGAGCTGTCCGTCACAACGAAGAGCTTTGTTATCTGCGATTGGTGGGATTGATCCTATCGATGCTAACCTTCTTGCTTTCAATCTAGAGAATTTTGTTCCACAACTTCTGTATCAGATTCTGTTCATTATTCAAGTTGTTATTAATGGTCTCGATATTCATCAAGCAGTTGTGGACGAAGGTGCATCAACCTGTATCATGTCATCTTCATGTTGGAAATCCATTGGTTCTCCAGCTCTAAATTCATCACCAAATGTCTTAGAAGAATTTGATGGGAGAGAATCAAAGCCTCTAGGTGTTCTCGCTAGTTTGCCAATTAATTTGAAAGGGAAGACAGTCAATGTCAAGGTTGAAGTCGTCGATGCTAAGCTCAATTATAGTCTTATCCTCGGTCGCAATTGGACTCATGCCATGTTGTGTGTTCTGTCCACTCTCTTTCGTGTTTTGACATTTCCACATGAAGGAAACATTGTTATTGTTGATCAATTGTCTTTCTTCACCTATTCTCTTGAGAACAACGTTTCGTATGTAGATAAGATTCCCACTCTCTACGAGAGAATATGGCCAAGTATTTTTAAATATCCTACCCTCATGGGTATTTTTCCTCTTCCTCCTCCTAATACTATTCAGATTCATATGATCTCTCGATCTGATGACCCATGGATTATTCCTTCGGCTGAACAGATTGATTCCTTCGGAGATTCGATGCCTTTGAGTCCGATTGAGATTGATAATTGTGAACTCATTGTTGAAAATGCAACAAGATGATGGAGCTTAGCGAAATGAAGTCGCCTTCACTAAGTGGGCCCGCAGGCTATTTTTGGCGCAAAGTCTATTTTTAGACTATGTCTATTTTTAGACATATTGATCATGGTCTATGAGTTGCAGGATGCTATTTATGGATGATTGGTCGAGTTGGTAAAAATAGATGGACCTCTATTTTTAGACATTGGGCGGTTTCTATTTTTAGACTGCCGGGCTAAAAATAGAACAGTCAAATATTATTAACCCTTAATAATATTTAGACCATAAACATTATCTTATCCTCTTGGAGCACTTCAGTTTGATGCTTGGATGTGGCACATGCAGCTGACAGAAGGAAATACGCTTTTCCTAAGGGTTAGTTGAGCTATTGCATGGTTGACTTCAGTTAGAACTCATGTGGCAGAGTTTGGTGGAGTTGATGAGACCGTTGGTGGAGTTGTGTTCGGTTTAACTTAGTTGAACTAGTTGTATTTAGTCTAACTGAAAAATACACTAGTGATGAGTGGTGTGAATTAATTATTAATTAATTCACTAATTATTAACTCATAATTCAACTAAAGGACACATCAGTTAACTGCAATGCATGGACAGTTCAGTGGAGACCAGTGTTAGAGGTGGGTGAAAGGGTGAGTTTGCTATCAGTTGTGACTATTGGTTGTGCATGAGATTTGCACACACATTGATGGAGATTGCCAATGAGGATTGCGCAGTTGGAGCTAGTGGGATTCAAACTTGGATCTCATCATTAATCAACTTGGATTGCGCAGTAGAGGCAGGAAGACTTGTGGAGGAGATTTGAACCTAAGACTTGTTCAAATCTCAGTTAGTTTGTGTGTAACTTTTGGAGATAGTACTGAGTACTTGTGAGGAGTATTGTGCTATGTATTGTTACATGTTCTCTATCATTATAATATATAGATAGTTGGGGGTTTTTAGCTATTGCTTTCCCCATTACATCCTGTGTTGATATGTGTGCTTGATTATGTTTTAATGAGCGCATGCGACTGCTTTCTATTTCCGCATATTGATGATCAATTGTAGAAGAGGTTATGTATTATGCATGAAGCTTAAATAGTGTGTAATCAGGATAATCTCGGTGAATAATTCAACAAATTATTCAAATTTATACACTCATTACTGCTTCGAAACCTCCATCTTCTGATTGTACTCCTTTGAGCATGTCTCTTGACATTTATTCTCAATCCCCCTGGCTTGGTGATTCAGATTCGCTTGATCCGTTGAAATAGGTGTTTCCTTCCGATGAAGCCATGATCGTGGAAACAATGTCTCTTGAGGATCTGTCGTGGGATGATGGGCATAATCGTTCCTCGTTTATGCTCGCCCTCGGGGCCATGTCTACTTGTCTCGAGTGTTTTGTAGCTCAGGTTCCTTCTCCTCTGCTTCAATTGCCTGTTTTGAAACATGATGTCTTTACGGAAGGTAACTTGAGTAACATTACACAGATGATGCCTATTGACATTTTCGTTAAACCGAGATTTTTCAAGAACATCCATATTGGGGTTACTTGCTCTTCTAATGAAGTCCAGGTTTATAATAGACTTTTTCGCGAGTTCCGTGATGTCTTTGCATGGTCCTACGAAGAAATTCCCGGCTTTGATCCTAGTATAATGGTGCATGAAATTCCTACTTATCCCGGTTCGAAACCTATTCGCCAGCATCTTCGTCCGGTGCACCCTAGAAAATCTGCCACCATTAAGGCTAAAGTTGAAAAAATCCTACGAGCTGGTTTTATTTATCTGATTCCTTTGACATAATGGGTCTCTAATATTTTTCCTGTAGATAAGAAGCAGGGAACTATTCGTGTCTGTGTTGATTATCGTGATATTAATCGAGTTTGTCCTAAGGATAATTATCCCACTCCCTTTATTGATCAGATCATTGATGACTGTGCCGGGAGTGAGATATTTTCCTTAATGGACAGTTTTTTTGGTTACAACAAATTAAAATTCTTTCGATTGATCAACATAACACTGCCTTTATCTGTCCTTGGGGTACTTTCGCCTATAAAAATCTCCCTTTTGGCTTAAAGAATGTTGGGGCTACATTTTAGCGAGCGATGTTGTATGCTTTTCATGATATTCGACACATCATTCAGCCTTATCTGGATGACCTTCTCGCTCATTTAGCTAAGCGTCTAGACCATCCTGACCATCTTCGTCAGATTTTTCTTCGTTGTCGACGTTACTATATTGGCTTAATCCGCACAAGTACGTCTTCTGTGTTGATTCTGGTAGAATTTTAGGGTTTATCGTATCTAAAGACAGAATTCGCCTCAATCCTCTAAAGGTTGAAGCTATTATTAATCTCCCCTCTCCATCCTCATTACATCAGTTGCATAGTTTGCAAGGTAAGGCTAATTTTCTACATCGTTTTATACCTAACTATGCAGAAGTGGCTAAGGGATACACGCGTTTATTAAAGCAGGGCGTCCCATTCTGTTGGGATGAGATTGCTCAAAAGTCTTTTGAGGCCCTGAAGACGTTTCTTGTCAACTCTCCTCTGTTGCGTCCTCCTAACTATCATCGTGATTTTTCCCTTTATTTAGCAGCCACTTTCAGTACGATTTCCATGGTTCTGGTACAAGACGATGATGACGGTAATGAGCATGTTATTGATTACTTGTCTTGTAACCTTCTCGACCCTGAGACACACTATGCCCATGTCGAGAAGTTAGCATTAGCTACAGTTCAAGCTGTTCAACATTTTCGTCATTACATTCTTTTGCGTACGGTGATTTTGATTTCCGATTGCAACCCCATGACCTATATATTGTCTCGAAAATTGTTAGGGGGAAAATACTCGAAGTGGATTGTTATCCTCCAGGAGTTCGATTTGGAATTTACTGCATCCAAGTCGAAGAAGTCATTAGTCTTTGCTGATTTGATTTGTTCCCTGCCTTTAGACTCCCCTCCGTCTCGTCCTGAGGATTATATACCAGACGACACTCTTTTCTTGATTAGCACCCTTGATCCGTGGTATAGTGATATCATTGTTTATCTCTAGAATTCTACTTTTAGATATGAATTGACGAAGGATGCCCGTCGATGCATCTGTCATCAGTCGCAAACTTATTGTATAGTCGGGGATACCCTCTATCGTGTCGGAGTGGATTCCATTCTCCGTTGGTGTTTGCCCCTCGAGGAAGCTGAGCAAGTCCTCAATGATTGTCACAGTGGCGCCTGTGGCGGTCACATGTCTAGTTATGCCACTGCATAGAAGATTATTCGTGCTAGTTATTTCTGCCCTTCTATCTTCAAAGACTACATTGTCGCGGTTCGTAAATGTCATGATTGCCAGGTTTATCAACACAAGATGCGTGCGTCGCCTATAGCTCTTCATCCTGTCATTGCTGTTGGTCCCTTTGCGAAGTGGGGCATCGATTTTATGATGTGTAACCCTCACTCAACGAGGGGGCATGCTTATATTATCGTAGTCGTGGACTACTTCACCAAATGGGTTGAAGCAATGCCTACACTTGCCGTCGACGGTAAGGCAACTCCTCAATTCATATTCAATCATATCATTGCTAGGTTTGGTGTCCCTCAAGCCATCGTTATTGATCATGGTTCCCATTTTCGGTATTACATGGTGGCCGAGTTGACTTCTAAGTTGGGTCTGCGTTAAGACAGCTTAACGCCGTACTATCCTCAGGCCAATGGCCAGGTTGAAGCTGTGAAAAAAGTTCTTGTTACTATGCTTCAACGTACAATTGGGATCCATAAATCCAATTGGCATCTCATGTTATTTTCAGCTCTTTGGGCATACCGAACCTTAGTTAAGAGTGCAACCAGATTCACCCTTTTTTAGTTGGTTTATGGGCTTGAAGCCACTCTTCCGATTGAATGTGAAATACCTTCGCTCAAGTTGGCTATTGAATTACTTCCGAACACTTCACCAGAAGAAGAGTGGCTCCTTTATCTCGAAAGGTTAGATGAAACCCGCCACTTTTCTCCTTTGGTTATTGAAACAAAAAAAAAGCAGGTCAAAGCTCATTTTGACCAATTAGTTTCCCCTCGTGCTTTCGTTGAAGGAGATCTCATCCTCCTATACAACCAAGCTCATGATAAGTTGGGGGCAGGTAAATTTCAACCCATGTGGTATGGGCCTTACATTATTAAATGCGTATTGCAACATGTGGCCTATGAGCTTATTTATTACGAAGGTCATCCGTTAGAACAACCCAGAAATGGGCTGTATCGCAAAAAGTATTATGCATGAGTCATTAATGCATGATTTGTGTACCTAGGTGTTTTTTTTCATTTTTGTACATGATTTGATTTGGTGTGCTTTGTGAGCATTTTCCTACTTATTTGGGTCTTGCTTTTTTGTGCAGATGTCTATTACCCCTTATGTCGGTTTCACGGATGGTGCTTCCTGCAGTACCAGAAATTTTTCTTCAGCAACCTGGGTAATCTATGATCCTGTGGGTGAATTGATAGAACTGCAAGGTATTTATCTAGGATGAACTACAAACAATGTTGTTGAATATAGTGCTGTTCTTGAACTATTAACTGAGGCAATCAATCTCGACATATGCACATTGTTTGTAAATCTAGATTCACAGCTTGTTGTTCTACAACTCAATGGTCATTATTCAGTTAGAAATATGCACATTTTGAGATTGTATTTACGTATTCGTTTGTTGGAAATAAATTTTGATTTTATCACATATCAACATATTCGTAGACAAATGAATGCATTAACTGATACAATGGCTAACATTGTATTAGATAGACATTTGCTTAATTTGTGAAATCATCATCATGTGAAAAATATCCATATAGGAAACCAGCTGTATATCTATATCACATGTTTGCATCAGTGTGCATCATACATTCAAAAAATATATGTGTGTTTTTGTTACATCCTGAGACCCCATGTCTCTAAAAAATACAGATATAAAACCTAGGTGCCTAATCAGCGTGATGCTCATGATATCATGTCACTGCCTGTACAAGCCGCCTCAACAAGAGGTGAATACGACTTGACACCCTGATGGTATGTCTCCGGTAGGCGCGAGGAACATCGTCGAATCGTGCATGATCCGGGACTCCATAAGTGATCCCCTCTATGTTGCGCACGAGCTCCTCTTCCTCGCTTCCCTCACCATGAGGGTTGAAATCACGAGGAATTCACCTCGCTATCGAAGACATGCCCGCTGGTCTCTCTGGGTCGACATCTGTGAATTCATGGATTTAAAGTCAGAACATACATAAAAAAAAATAAATCCTTAATACTCATGAAAATTAAAAATGAGTCTTACCCAAATATTCGTCCCAATCCTCTCCCTCCGGGAGTGGGAGGTACAGATCACCAGTAAAATCTATACCAGAGTAGGGCCAGTCCTCCACGATGATCAACTTTTGGCGGAGCCAATCAAAGAACTCTAGTCTCCAGGACATCTATTGACCGACCCTTCCCTTGGCATTAGAGCCGCCCATCGGGCCATCCGTGGTTCTCTCGCTGGTGGTGTCGAGACTATGACCTCCTGACGCTGAAATATTGGCAGTTGTTCCAGGAAGATTGATACCAAGATAGACCCATAACCAAAATGCTTCAATTTGGTCTTCTTCCATTTTGTTAGCTGGTGTTTCATGTTTATTGTCATAGCCTCTACCCAGTTGTAGATGGTCAGTGACAAGCAGTCTACAACAAGACGCAACTGTGTTTTTGTTGCTTCGTGCGGTGCTTGCGATCCCGCAGCTTGTGTGATGGTATGCAACACTACTTTTAGTGCTAGGTCTGGGATAGTTTGGATGTCAAATTTCCCACTCCCTGTTCCTTTCCGTGCCCCTGTACATACTCTGTCCAGCACCATGGACATGCTCTCCATGCAAGGTTGGGTACCGGTTAGGATCGGTGCTGCTCCCCTTCGCGACAATCCTGTGATAAAATAGACGTCAGAAACATCAATCTCAAGTTCTTGATCTCGAAGGATGAACTTTTCCTGGTTCTCATCCCATATACTGATCAAATATTGTAATAGCTCTGGTTGAGCACAGAGACACGGTGTCAAGAATAACTTCTTCAGTCCACAGTCCTGAGAGCTTCCATTCATCTCTCATTTTCCATGGCAAGCTTGTCTTCTTCGATGTGTTCCCGTTCTTTCCATTCTATCACCATTTTGTTGCTTTTTACTTGTAATCAAATTCATATGAGTGATATTAGACTTTTTGGAGCTTGGATTTGTGAGTAAATGGGGTTTGTGTCTTACATTATGCACAAAAAATGGTTAGCGCCAATGGGTGCGCCATAGTACAAAAAATTGGGTGGTTGGCGTGACTCCCTGCCTAAAACTCGCGCCAACCACCGTGCCCTATTTTTCATACTTCCTCCCCCAGATTTTAGAATTAGAAGTTGCAGGTAGTAAGAAATGACTCAAAATGAAGGGAAAGATCTCGGCTCTTATCTGGAACTGACGGATTTGAGATTGATCTGCTAGATTGTCTGCTATTGTCGCCGCAAAATCACACAGTAAAATGGGTAACTATTTGCTCCACAAAAGGTAAAAAGTGAAAGTAATTGTTTTTTACCATTTTTGGCATTTTATAACTTTTTACAAACCTAATTAGGTTTTAAGACATGTTTTTCAATTATTTTATTATATTATTTTTCGAAAAATGGATTTTACATGTTTCTCTTGTGCAGCAATAGGTTTTTCAGGACATAGTGATGAAGTAACGAGTTAAATTTTATACTTTTTCGGACTTGGTAAAAACACGAAAAATTCACTACTGGAGTCATCTTTCAAATCTTTTCTGACTCTCTAAAACTGAAAATATTTCCGAGACTCTTGTCGTTTCGAACTTGTTAAATGGCTGCGAAACGGTACCCACCTAATATACATTTACCCCTTTTTCGGGCTGGGATAGATTATCTACGAAAAAGGAATACCTTAGCCTATTGTGACTAAGAGGTTCTTTCAGATATTGTTTTCTACCTTTTCGGATCTGAGAGACTATTTACAAAAAGGGCAATGATGTAGTTTTATTTTTTGCTGTCTTTTCAAACTCTCTAAACATGAAAAGATGTCAAGTTCTCCCTTTGTCAGACTTGTTAAACCCTGATGACATCATATTTCGTCACCATGACGTTACTCAAGTTCCTCCTTCCCAGGGCTCGTAAAATGTACTAGGATGGATTTGTCTGGAGGACAAACTTACAACACAAGCATATGCTATCCCCTTCAAGCTCATTTTAAAAATAATTTGCGTACTCGCCACAAATGGTGGGGAAAAATGGAACCAAGTTTTAGTTATGTTGGCAGTATGTTGCTCTTGAACATGGCACTAGTCTGCAGTCGTGTCGGGTTGGGGACATCTCATTTCCTCATTTTTTCCTCCATGATTTTGGGTAATCTCTTTTGAACACTCATCTGCTCTTTGCCACGTCGTCATGACCTCAGATCCTTTGATGTCAAATACTTCCAAATCCAATGTCGTGCTGCTGATATGTTCAAGAGAAGTCTGCCTCTGTAGTTTTCAACCTCCCTCTGATTCTCTGTTGGTCCTGATTCACTATTATCATGTTCCTTTGTCTCGTATCGATGATGTGGGAAACATTATGGCCCACCTTCGATCGGGTCACTTCCTGTCGACGTCGGCTCATTATCCAGGAATTTTATCGAGAGACTCTATTCTGGTACCTTGGAGCCTGCATGCCTTAATGGCAGGTTTTTCACATTCGACGCAAGGTCCACATCATTGGCCTTCGATCGAGTGATTCTGTGGATGTTCAGCGCCAGATCACTATTCACATTCTGTGGATTGTACCAGTTGTACCTTGAGAGCCATTGTCATTATTGGTGGTTTCTCTCGTGCCTGTTAACAAATTTCATCATTGGCCGGTAATCAAGTGATTTTCTTGCATGTTCGACTTCAGGTCATATATTCGCATGCTTGAATTTGTACTTGTTCGGGTCAAGATGGAGTGCAAGACCCTAGATTTTGTCTGATAAAGTCCAGGCTGCGGATTTTGGTGGAATTTTATAACTTATTACATGACTCTTTTGATTGGATGGTTACGACCATACTTGAGTCTATTTGTTGATCCTTACTGCTGGATGGCTGCGTCCATACCTCAGATCTCAGTTTTTATATATACTCTATTATGGATGGTTGTGCCCATGCCACATGTTCATGTACCAGATATATCAGTTTTATTTGTAATTGTAGGTTTTCTGACATTAGTGTTTGGTTCGAACGCGTTCTCATAAAGCATTTCGCCCCTCCCTCTCCCTCGAACCTCGTGCTTTAGGGGGCATCTGTTACACAACATTTTGTCACTGTCCCTGCAATCCCCATCTCGCCCATTGGAGGGTCGTTTTTGTGACCAATAAGTAGTGTCATGCCTTGAAAAAACCATCATTGTGTCCCTTTACATGAGAGTAACATTCCTCTTGTTGACAATTCCCTGAGCAGGACTGTAAAAACCCTTGTTTTTGCCTTGGCGTGAGTAGCCAGTTACACTCCTATGCTGAGCTGGAAAATTAACACTGAGCCCACGCCAGTTGGTGCTCTGTCCCAGTTAAGCGCCCGCGCCAAGCTATTTATGGAATGTATTTTAAAATTAGAGGCGGAGATTCCACTCCAACCACCTCGAGGGTGAGTCATTGGGAGTGGTTGAATTGATAAACCACGAACTGCCTCCTTTAGGTTTATGGTTTCCACCTCTTATGGGAACTCCCTAAAGGAAAGGCCTCCCTCCCACCTTTGTAGGGATCCTAAACTCCTCTTTTTCCTCTATAAAAGAATCTATCTCTCTTAGTACAAACAAGCTGAACGACTGAAGAGCTGAATGACTAGAGAAGATAGATAGAAGGAATTACGTTGAGGAGAGCTTGATTCCATGCCTTCACCCCGTCCGAATTCCCTGACGAGCATCTGAGACGCGCTTCGCCTAAACCCCACCAGAGGATACTGTGACATCAAAGCATCGGTTGTAACTCTTCCTTCTATTCATTTATATACATGACTACTGTTTGGTTCCATTATTTTGTTATAATGTTTCTTTAACGCAATATGTTTAGCCTTCTTTGACTGGTTAATAGTTATGAATGGAATGTTGTCATCTTGTATGCTGTTCTTGTTTCCTTGTTCTTTGTGCATGTATCCAATCATAATGGCGAACAAATTGTGACTTGCTGAAGCAAGAGCGAGAGGCCACCACTACTACAGCAACAACGACAACATTGGATTCCAGGTAGGTCGATCTACCATTTCCCTTGTTCATTAAATAATTAGGAAGCAACACTTTAGCATGTCCCTTTGTTTCTAGACCCACTCTAGGGCTAGAGGGATCATCTCTGTTCGCACAGAGGATTTACCTGCATAACACCCACTCTGCACACCTTTCGCCATCTTCTCGAGACTTCGGAGTAGGTAGTAGGGAAAATTAATAAGTTTTATCGACTCAAAGTGAAACAATAACAAAAGTTGATATAAAAACGTTAAGGAATAACATCCTTCATAAGTCAGGAACTTCTGTAAAATGAAGAGGAGGTCTCACCATTTTCCGATCATGGAGCTGCGCGGAAGCCCCTTCTTCCAATCAACCTTGAGCTTTCTGTCAACCACAAATCGATGCCATCATTTCTTTTGAAGCCGCTCCTTTTTAAACCACTGTTCTCCCGTAGTTGGCAAGCCTGTAGCTCATGCAATGGACTCCTCTGTGAATTCCAATTCTAATGAGCCGATTCTAGCTTAGCCTCCTTCAAATGTCTTCGCAAAATCCAGAACCATGGCCATGTCGAAGCCATCAAACTTCTGCAAAAATGAAAGGAATTCAGATTCTTACAATAGTGCAAGACTACTCCAGTATTCTGCAGTCTGTTCTATCTCCCTCAAGGACGATGGATCATTCCTTACAGGTGCCATATTCGAATCCTGTCTCAATTCCTTGTCACAACATCAAAAGGTTTCGACAGTGATAAGTATCAAAGGTTGCCAAGAATTTTATGCCGGAGGTTCATCCATCCACCGTATTTTCGGCCCCATCTATCCGATCCTATTTAATGATTAAAAACGACTCCTCAGATCGGATGCATACACGTATCACTTTGCTACAGGAAAGAAAAATAATTGGATGTGGCGGAGGCTTATACGACGACGGTGTAATGGTCATGGATGATCACGTTATGAGGTAAGATAATGACGAATAGGTGATGGAGGATCCTTTCAAAGGGGGTAAGTATGGGATTTCGGACAATCTGTACTTTTTTTTCACAGGGAAAAATTCGTAATCTTTCATTAATATTGAAAAATTACATGTTACATTTTACTGAGTATACTGTCTAATATGGTGAAAAATATAATACTGTCCTCATGAAACACAGAGGCATTACATATATCGGTGCATGCTGTGATGATATATCTGCTGTAAGTTTGGTGCATAAATTACATATCAAAATAAAACATAATATATACAAAAAATTAAGATAAATAGCTGTCGATATTTGCTATCATAGGTAATCATATCAAATAATAATAAATCTCCCATGAGTGGTACTGTCAAAATTGCAGTCATTGATCAACTGTACCCATATTCTGGAGGTCATAAATGAACGGTTTGTGAAAATAACTGTACACCTGTGCGCCCTCATGTTCAGTGATGAACCATCTGCTCCATTCTAGCTCCGCGGCTTCTTTGGATAATTTGTCTGCCACTTTGTTCCTTTGCCTGTAAATATGAGTGACATATATAATTTCAAATTGAGTTTTGAGATGGAGTACTTCCCGTAGTAATGTATTAAGTGTGTGAGTGTAACATTGTGCAAGAGAGTTGAACCAGTTAATAACAACAAGTGAATCTCCAAATATATGAATGATGTTGCAGTTTTTTTCACGTGCAAATATGAGAAGGAGTCAAAGGCATAGTAACTCAATGAAATTGTTTTAACCCGGGCCTAATCCCATTTTGATATGATAATAATGCTGGTCTGATAAATATAGTACAACACCCCCCCCACCACACCCGTGCTGGTTAGCCGCGCCATCAAAATACGCCCATGGCCAGGTATGGTTTATGATCTTGGGGGTGATATGCTTCACAGGAGTCTGTGGGTCATCGTCTGGTATCATGCTGTAGGTAGCAGTGATAGAGGAACAAATGCACTCTCTGTTCACCTGATGGTTCTCAAATATATGCCTGTTGCGGTTAGTCCATATACCCCATGCAATGAGTAATGGAAGGTTTGACAGCTTCGTAGTGTATGCAGTTAACTACCACCAAGTAGTCCAGGCTTCTGTGATTGTAATTCCCCCCTAGATGTAGGGACATACAAGCCCATGAGTAACAAAATTCCATATAAGATGAATAGCAGTGAAATTCAGGAATAGGTGCTAGGAATTTTCCTCATGGGCAAGACAAAAACAACACCTTGAGAGTCCATGAATGGCTCGTCTATGAAGGTTGTCCATGGTGGGTATGCAATTGTGTAGTATGCACCATAACAGAAGTCTGTTCTTGTGCGGTGCCTTCAATTTCCAGATCGACTGCCACCACCAAAGTTTCTCTTGTGGCTCCTTAAGTTGGAAAAGTGTCGTGTAGCCAATTTTTGGTGAGTATATGCCTTTAGGTGAGATAGCCCAAATCAAATGATCTTCTTGATCAGTAAGTCAGATATGTGATGGTTGGAGGGCTCTGATATATTTAGCCCAGTCCAGATATCCAGCCCGAGAAATACCCAGTTCTTGAGCCGACAACCATTTCTGAGAATGCCAATTGGTTCGAGCCTAGTCAGATAATTGTGCTAGATGGCGATAGCCCGCGTTTTCCAATAGCTCGATGATCTAATTAGGTAGTTTGTAGTTTTCACCATTGCTTGACCATGAGTCAGTGCCCACATAGACTGATAAACCTGATTCAATATGCCATGTGAGCCCTTTTTGAATGAGGTGAGAGGCCTTAGTGATGGCCTTCCAGATAATAGAGGATCTGGGACAGGGTAGAATGTTTCCGCGGATCCAATTAAGAGAGTTTCTAGGAGAAATGTATTTAGCGGTGGTAACATCCCTCCAAAGACTATGTCTAGTTTACCTATAGTTTCTGTTCCTAATAAGCATGGGACTTAGAGGATGTGTGTGGACTATATGGCCTTGAATAGAATCACCATGGAGAACAGGTATTCTGTTCCAAGGATTGATGATCTTTTGGATCAGGTGCCAACACATTTTCATCGCCAAGGCAGTAGAAAATAGGTGAAGATCCTTTATACCCCAACCACCCCACTATTTCGGCCTGCTGATTTGATCCCAAGCAATCCAAGAAAAAGTACAGTCCTTTTTTGGATTTCTCCATAAGAAATTTCTGCAAATTTTTTGAATACGGATTGTGACACCTTTTGGGAGCCAAGAAAGAGACATCCAGTATACTGGAATGGCCTCAAGTACAGATTTAATTAATACCAAACGACTAGCCTTGAAGAGCCATCGATGATGCTAGAGGTTGATGAGGCGATCCACTTTGGCAATCAACCAGTTCCAGTCTTTAATTTGATAATCATTTGGCTTTAAGTGGAATCTCAGATATTTCAGTCCATCCCCAATATTATTATGCACATAAGAAAAAAAAGCAGATGCAATAACCTGTTCCTATGCAGAACATCTTGTCATGATAATGGTGGATTTGTTGTTATTAGGAACCATTCCCGTTGCTCTGCAGAAGCTTTGAAGAATTCGTTCAAATTGTATTGAGTCCTGACAGGAGCCATCCAGGAAAATAAGTACATCATCCACAAATAATAGGTGAGTCAAATTCATAATCTCATTAATGTGTAGGCCATGAAGCTCCCCCGCCTCCTTTTCCTTTTTGATAAGTACCGAGAGACCCTCCATAACAAGTAAAAATAGCAGGGGAGAAAGAGGACACCCTTGCCTCAAACCCCTCCTCGCATGAAAAAAGTATGATGCAGTGCCATTCAGGAGAATGCTAAATGATGCATGGCTGATACACACCATAATCCAGTCAATGAAAGGAGGGGGAAAACCAGTTTGGATAAGAATGAGATGGAGAAAATTCCAATTGACCTGATCGAAAGCCTTTGCAAGATCTATTTTTAGGATGGTGCACCTAACGTTTTTGGATTTGATAGAATGTAGGGCCTCTTGAGTTGTGCCGATGGCTTCATGAATCTGACTGTGATGGAGAAAAGAAAATTTTTCTTTGGCATTTTGAGAAGATAAGATGGGCTTGATGCGATTTGCAATGATTTTGGAGATAATCTTGTAGATACAATTGCATAGAGAAATAGGTCTGTAGTCATGAAAAGTGGTAGGGTGATCAATCTTGGGGATGAGCGAAATAAATGTAGAATTGAAGCCATCATAGATCATGCCAAGTTTGCGACTATCCTCGATGGTAATGAGGAGATCCCGACCTAGTAACTCGAAAAAATGGAGGTAGAATTCGATAGGCCATCCATCCGGTCCAGGAATTTTATCTTTTTTGAACCATTTGAGTACTCCTTCAATCTCACCCATGGTGACTGGTGCATTGAGTACCTCCTCCCATTCTTGATCCACATACCTATTAAAGGATCTGGCGATGTTCATGATCTACGGAAAATTGAAATAGAGTGGGGCTCTGTATTGTTTGGAAAAGTGCTGAATGCCCATATCCAGGAGTTTTGGGTGAGTTTGAGCCACAAATCCATTATGATCTGATAGTTCCCAAATGGTGTTGCTATTTCATCGTCCATTTGCATGCTGTTGAAAGAATTTAGTGTTCTCATCACCAGATCGTCTATTCCTCCAGGTGGGTTGTAGCTTTTCCATATGAAGGTCGATAAGTTCTGCTGATTCCAAGTGAGAGATGATGTAATCAGAAAGCGGGTCCAGGACAACATGAGTACCCGAATATTCTGAAATGCCCAACGAGAAGTTAAGGTCTCCTCCCATGATAATATGAGGGTCATTTAGAATCGAGCAACACAACAGAGAATGCCAGAACAATTCTCTGTTTGCACAAGGCCCATAAACATTGATCAAAGTAATAGGGAACTCCATATCCCCAAAATTTATCTCCATACCAATAATTCCATCTCTACCCCAACAATTGTTTAACCGGGTAGTCTTATTATTTATGCCTAGCGCACAGCTGCCACCGAATCTACCCCGAGCATCCAAAGTTACGAATGTCTAGTTAGATAGAATCGAATCAAGAATGATGTTAATAGATGTGCCACCCCCCAGAGTCTCTTGGAGGAAGAGTGCATTAACGGGTGTTTTAGACAATAGATCCTTTAGAGCCAACCTTTTAAAGGGGTTGGCTAGTCCCCTACAATTGAAAGTTAGAAAAATCATGGGGGTACCCCGCCCTTGGGTTTTCTTGCTCTAAGAACCCTAATGATGGAGGATTGGGTGCCAGCTTCAAGCTTAAAATTTTCCCTTTTAATAGACTTAGCCATCTCTGAAGGTCTGCCTCATGTTTTTGTTGGGATGCTACTATGACCCGAGCCAATGCCGAGCACAGATAATGGGATCGAATGGGAGATAGATCTAAGGAAGTATGGGTGACCTGAAGAGGATGAGTCAGTACTATGAGAGGAGGTTCGATTAGGCTGTTCCACAGAGGAATGGGGTATGGTGGGCGTAATGGATGGAGAAGCTGGGGCAATCGAGCAACTAAGTGAGGGATACATATACTCAGATTGGTGTGCAGTAGTAGACGAAATAGGAGTAAATAATAAATGTAGGGAGACAGGGGAAGGAGAGGTACCCGATACCATGGTAGAGCGGAGCTGAGGGGGAGGAGCCATCGAGACACGAGTTATGGCCTGTGTAATCAGCCAGATATGAAATAGCGACTTAGTCTGCACCTTCGCAACACAATGTGGCACCTCCTCGGGCTGCAAACTGTGGCAGGTAATAGGGTCCATCTGTGTAGCAGCATTAGAAGTCTTCTTGTGACTCGGCATAACAACTCCCATAAGTGGGAAATATTTAAACATATGCCCCACCTCATGGAATCTTCTACATCTGAATGGGACTCCCTCATAGTCCAGCACTTGTTGCCACACTATGCCCTCAAAAAGCATGTTATAGTTATCATGAAATCCATCCCGAGTGTCTAAAAAAATTAGAATGCGAGCCACAACCCTATTGCCAGTGACAAGATAGGATTTATCATGATCCAGGTAGTGGCCAAAATCCTCCCCAATATTCTGTAGTGCTGTATCATTCCATAACTGAATAGGTAAACCAGGGAGGCGCACCAAATTGGTCTAGCCCCCGCATTTTCTTTGTTCGGATCAAAAAGTGGAAACCATCTCTTAAGGAGAACTGGGTGCATTTCTATGTGCCAATAATGGTTGAGAACCCAGTCCACTTGGGTCAGTAGTGCAAAGGTGAGGGTGAACCATCCCTTGGTAAGTAGTGAGACATCCGGGAGCATCTCCAGAGTCCCACCCCAAATCTCCTCTGTCCAGAGCTTGAGTCAAGCAGTTGTATATTTTCATCCACGGAAATTCCCAACAAGCATTGTGGCTGCAGTTATTTCTAGGTCGTCCATACCTCTGTCTCGCCCAAAATTTGAATTCCTGATATATTTTTTCTTGGTCGTAGTGTGCTTCTTCCCCTTGTGTGTATTACCCAGGGTCGGGTCAGGGTCACCAGATCCCTCCGAATCGGATGATGGTAGTAATGATTCCGCTGCCTGAGCGTCCTCAGGGATGTTTACAAATACTCTGGATGCCGATACAGGTACATCCCTAGTAGCAGAAGAGGGAGGCGCGGTGTCACCAATGTTGAGGTGCTCAAAGGTTTGAGTCACGGCTCCAATATAAGTCAAAACCTCCTCCTCATAGGGTGCCAAAGTCACTAAATCAACCACTGGGATGTTAGGAGCATCCGGCGACTGAAACCCCCATAAAATGTTGACCATAGGCGATGGAGCTGCGAAGTTTAAAAGATCCAAACCCTCTCCAAAAGATGAAGAGCAGCTCGCCAAGGTGACCGGATGGGTCCATAAAGGTTCCAGATCTTCCGGTGCAGGGACCATGTCAATCATATCCGCAACCACCTCTTTATCCTTTAGCCCCCATATGTCCATGCCCTCCAAAGGGTCGTCAGTATATTCGACCTCCTCTTCGTATGCTCTCATACTGACAGTAGTAGGTAATAGCAATTGTGGTAGCAGGTCTATGGAGTCCCCAGGAGAAACCAGCAATAAATATTCCAACCCCACCAAATGGGCCCTCTCGAGACCGAGCAAGGGACTCGTTCTCCTTCAGTAAATAACTCAGTTCGCAGTGTTCTCCAGTAGCCACATCCACAAGGTGCACAGTATTAACAAAGCATTGAACCTGTGAAAAGAGTCGGTCAGACCGCTGTCGATATAGAGCGTAGAGCCGCGGGAAAATCGATAGGAGCAAACCGCTAGTGAAAACAATAGTTTACATCCAATGAGTGCTCAGACAACTGCCAAGCCCGAGGGTGCATTTGATAGTAAGCTTATCCATTCGATGTTGTCCAAACAACCCGCGAGAACTAGAGATAAACCTCCGCCGCCATAGCTAGGGTTTCCCTTCTCAGTCTTATTACAATATATGTTCTCTATTTGGTTGCAATTTTCTTCACTAACAATCTGTACTATCCCACGTTTTACCTCATAATTCAATCAATACATATTTCAATACTTATTAAAAATATTAGATTTCAAAACCCAATATATCTTGCACTTTAAAAAATTTCCTAAGTCAGTAAATGATAAAACAAGTATTAATTAAAAAATACAATGTTATGATCTATCAATGCAGTAATCATTCATGTGCAGAGAAATAAAATTCCATAGACATTTTGCATGAAGCGCTCCTATACTGTGTTAAAATCATTTTACATTGTGGTTTCAAAGTCGGCCACGTTCTTGCACTAATCCTGCCTGCACTGACCCTGCTTGCACTGCACCGTGCTTGCACTGTGCGTTTTTTCACCAGGGACTTTACCAAAATAAAAATTCTGATAGAACACAATTCTTCAGCTAGACTTTAAAAAATTGGCATGAATATACAAGAAAATTTTTATTCGCTATCCTTTGGTGTTTCATGAGCATGCCTTCTGGATTGACTGAATCAAATCCTATAATCAATTTATGAGGGAATAGAGAAGTGGGAAGGAGGTAATTTTCAAAATGGGAAGGAACATTATAGCAGGGATTCCAAGAATAATATCACCAAGGGGGATAAGCGAAACAAGACGTGGGAAAAAAATTCAAGGGAAAAAGAGGGATTTTATGAAATCGGGTAAGGGTAATTTCCTTAGAAGAAAAAGGAGGGTAATTCATTACAGGATTTAAGAAAAGAAAGATAGTGGGATTTTACGAAACGAGAAATAGAAGAAAGGCATAATTTTTACTTTGAAAATATGCTTGCACTGGTGCCGGAAAAAGTAAATGCAGCAGGAATTAAGCATTACTTGAATAAAAATTTCCATGCTAGTTATCCCAACTTGGGTAAGGGCTTGGTTCCTTGAACCTGTTTCTTCTTGGTGACAACCAACATATCTGAAAATCAAGTAACATTCCCTTTTTATTTGAAATTTTGATCTTCTTGCCAGCATGTTGGTTTTCAAGTTGATCCTTCTGCAATCATGTCAGTCAACTGATTTTCATAATTACAATATTTTATTTTTTATTTTATTTTTTTAATTTTTTAATTTATATATATATTTTTTAATTTTTAAATTTTTTTTTGTCATTTTTTTCGTTTTTTTATATAAGGAAAAGAAATAATGAAATCTTCAATGGGTTGGTGTTGCCACCTACCATATCCTTTTCAGATTGCTATTGGACTTGCTGCCTAAAATCTCCTTAGTAAGGGACTGAAAACATACCTTTAATCTATGCCCATTTACCAGGAACACAAAATTCCATCCATCAATGGTTTTAATTTCTACCGCTCCATTCTCAAATAATTTAACTACCTCATAAGGTCCCATCCAACGTGTATGGAATTTCCCTTTGAAATATTTAAATCTAGAATCATAAAGAAGTACTCAATCACCTGGTTGGAATTGATTTTTCTAGACAGACTTATCATGCCACTTCTTGCATTGCTGTTGAACAAATATATTATGCTGAACAACATCCCTTCGAAATTCATCTAACTCATTCAACTGTAAGAGACACTATTGTTGTTCCTTAGAAATATCTAACCCCAATTGGACTAGAGTTCTAAAAGTCTTGATCTGGAACTCTATCGACAAAAGGTCTTGTTTCCCGTACACCAACTCATATGGTGTATGTCCCGTGCTATTCCTCCAAGTGGCTCGATATGCCCACAAGGCTTTTGGTAACTTATTTTCCCAATCCTTTCTATGGATATTTACTATCTTTGTAAGGATGGACTCAATTACTATGTTTGTGGACTCCATTTGACCATTTTCTTGTGGGTGGTAAGGTGTATATTTCCCGTGCCAAATTTTGTATTGCTCCATCACCACCTATACCAGATTAGAAATAAAATGCGGACCATTATCAGAAAAAATCTCTCTAGGCACACCAAATCTAGTAAAGATCTCAGTAAAAAGAAAATCAACAACAACAACTTTTTGATTAGTAGCAAAAGAAACAACTTTAGCTTCTACCCATTTTGTAACAAAATATGTACAAACCAAAATATGCTTTTTATTTAATGACGTTGGATTTATTGTTCCTACAAAATAAATGGCCCATTTTTCAAAAGGCTCAATCATAACCTGAGGACATAAAGACATTTCATTGGTTTGATTAGGTTGGCCAACTTGCTGATAGCTATCACATTGCTTGAAATATTGTTTGGCATCATTAAACAAGGAAGGCCAAAAATAGCCAGCTCGCAGAATTTTGCATGCAGTCCGGTTATCAGCGAAGTGACCTCCGCAAGGTTCATCATGGGCAGCTTTTAAGATATCAAACACTTCTTCCTCTTTTACACATCTACGGATAATAAGGTTTGGTCTAGAGTAAAAGAGGTCTCCTTGAAACCAAGAATATGAAACACTTTTCTGTATGATACTCCACTTTTCACGAGTGGATAAGTGATGTGGTGTTTTTCCTGTGACAAAGTAGTTAACTATGTCAGTGAACCACAGGGATTTTGTTGACACATCAAATAGATGTTTGTGAGGAAAATCATCATCAATAGGAATTGCTTCACCAGGATTATGTAATCTTGAAAGAAAATCTGCTACCACATTAGATTTTCCTGGTCTATCAACAATAGTAATGTTAAATTCCTACAACAATAATAACCACCTAGTCACTCTACTGCTAGTTAATGGTTTATTCATTAAATATTTTATCACGGAATGATTAGTATGTAAAAACACTTCATATCTTGTGATGTAGTGTCTAAATTTATTAATGGCAAATATTACAACTAAAAACTCTTTCTCAGTAACTGTGTAATTTAATTCAGAAGGTGACAAGTTTTTACTGATGAAGTAAATGGCATAGGATTGTTTATGTTCTTCTTGTCCTAAAGTTGCGCCAATAGTAGTGTGTGAGGCATCAAAGGAAATATGAAATGGTAGGGACCAATTTGATCCTCTCAAAACTGGCGCCTGGACTAGTTTTTCCTTCAATGTCTCAAAGGACTCTTGGCAAGTTACGGACCAAAAAATATCACTATCCTTAGCCAAAAGTCAGAAAAGGGGCTAGATATCCTAGATAAGTTCTCAATGAATCTCCTATAGTAGCCCACATGCCCTAGAAAGCCTCTCACTTTCCTTTGATTTTTGGGTACATGAAGACTCAAAATAATTTCTATTTTTGTAGGGTCAACCTGGATACTTTTGTCTGAAATAAGATGGCCAAGAACCACTCCTGCCTTGCACATTAATCTACACTTTTTTGCACTCAAGGCAAGATGGGCTTCCTGGCAACGAAGAAGCATTTTTTGTAGATTTTCGAGGGCTCCCTGAAATGAATCACCAAATGCAGAAAAGTCATGCATATAGATTTCTACACACTCAAGGTTAGCAAAAATAGCCAAGACTTCGCTTTGAAAGGTAGCCGGGGCATTACATAGCCCAAAGGGGAGTACTCGGTAGGATAATGTGCCCCATGGACATGTAAAGTTGGTTTTATCTTGATCCTCGGGTGCAGTCTGTATCTGGTTATAACCAGTAAAGCCATCTAAAGAATAAAATTACTTCTTACTAGCAAGGGTATCAAGTACCTAATCAATAAAAGGAAGGGGGAAGTAATACTTAAGAGTGGTTTTGTTCAATTATCTATATTCAATGCAAATGCACCATCTCCCATATTTTTTCGGGACTAATACCAATGGAGAGACCCACTGGCTATCATAAATAGGATAGATAAAATCAGCATCCAAGAGTTTTTGCAATTCTTCTTTTACAACATCTTTTAGAGATGGATTCATATGCCTTTGGGGTTTTCGGACAGGTCGGGATCCATTCTGAATATAGATATGGTGAGTACAAGTTTCAGGAGGGATGCCTTTCATGTCTTCATAGCCCCATGAAAAGGCATCAAGATGGTTTCACAACAAATTCACAAGCTGTTGTTGCTGGGATGAATCCAAGTCTGAACTAATATGTAAAGATTTTCCTGGACTAATCTCAACAAGAGTAGTATCAGGCTCAAGAGTACACAGAGGTGTGACCAAAGATGGTGGTGAGGGAGGTAGAGAGTTGTGACTTCCGTGAAAATCTAGACTGAAAATTTGACTCAATGACTCAAAATTAGGTATAGTGACTAGATTGTTTAGGAAGTCTTGAATCTCAACCTCCTATGAGGACTCAGAGTATTGATGGATCATGGAAACAGATTGAGTCTCCTTATCACTACTGTAGTCTAACCATAAAGTGTCTTTGAGCTATTGAATGGATCTAGCGGGTGGATACAAGTTGACCTTCTTCCTAGATTCTCCATGGGAAATATACATATCACCATAATGACATCCAATATAAGCATCGGCCATAGCAAGCCATGGTAATCCCAAGATCAAGGGATGTCCTCCCACAGGATTCTTTGGCTGAAGCACAATGAAGTCTGCGGGATATTCCCAAGAATCTAAGGAAATGACCACATCATCCAATACTCCTTCTGGCTTGATTTTAGATCTTTCTGCTAGTTCAAGCATAATGGGAGTAGGACGAATATGGACCAATCCAAGTTGATCCATGGTTTTCTTGGTAATAACATTAATGGATTCCCCCAAGTCTATAAGTACATTAGAGACAAGGAAATCACCTATTTGAACAGAGACAACAGGATTTCCAGGGTTAGTATATCTCTCCATGTGCATACACCCCGTCATTAACTCTGCCGCTCTCCTGAAAAATTGAATGGTTTGAGGTTCTAATATTCTCCTCCCTGGCTTTTTGAGACAGATTTCCCTAATGATTTTTGTACATATGGGGATGTCTTTGATAGCTTGGAGCAAAGGCACCTTTATGAAAAGGTTCCTAAGCTCAGAAGCCAGGCTAGACTCAGGAATGGGGTCATTCTTCTCCACAACTAGCCTCTCTAGATAGGGAGGTTGGTTGGAAGAAGATGGTAAATGATATGAGGGTACGGGGATAGGTTGAATGGTGACATTCTTTTAGGAATGGTCAGGATTTTCCTCTTCACCTTTCTCGTCAATAATCACCATAGGTTGCTTCTGTTTTTCTGTGGCTACTTTCTTCCCCGATCTCAGCCGGAGATCATTGACTCCAACTGGCATGGAATGATCGCTGGGTAAGGAAAGCGGGTTCATGGAATGGATCATTTGTACCGCTTTATTATTGGGATTGTGCAAGGGTTGGGTAGGAAATTGGGGAGGTCGAAACGGTGGAGGTAAAGGAAATGGTGGCGTTGGTTGACTCAGTTGAGGTAGTGATGGTTGTGGCATTGGTTAAGGTGCATATGTAGGTGGGTATGATTGCATAGGTGCGGGATAGGAATGATGTGAATGGTTTGGACCTTCCCATCCTGGTTGCCAAGATTGGGAGGGTTGTCCATAATGATACTGGTTCCCATGTTGCCAATGTTGAGAGTGACTATTGTTAGGATAGGAATATGGATGTGCATTATAACCAAAGAAATGTGGTGGAAATTCAGGAGCCATACCTGCATTTACCTGAGGCCAGTTTCTTCGTGCTCCCATAGCTTGCAATGATTCAATTTAAGGTTTTCCTCCTTCAAGTACAACTTTCAGCCCAGGTATGGAGGGAAATTTTTCAGTGGCATGGTTCTCCGCACAAATTGCACATTTATTAGTTCCTTTTATATCAAGAGGACATTCACTTAAAATATACTTTTTCCTACACTTAGGACAACAAATAGACAATGACTCCTATTCTTCTACAAGTTTTTTGCTGAAATTTTAAGGAGTCTATTTGTTTGCTAACAATATTCATTATTTATATTTTCATATTGTCCATTTTATTCTCTAATCCAATGATCATAACATCAGTAGATTCAATTTTCTTATTTATATTCCGAATTCCTTTACTGGATCTATATTAGTTCCTAGAGAATTTCCTGCACAAGTCACAGATTTGATCAAAAGGTTTCTAAGTAATATCCCCTTGTCCTAAAAAATTTAAATTATTTCTAGCATCATCAGTAAGCCCACGTAAGAACAAGATTCTAATAGTACTTAGATCAAATTTTTTCTTTGACCTTTGTAGGATATACAAGAATCTCTGTAAGTAGTCCTCTAGAGTCTCATCACCATTTTGCACGATAGTAAAGATTTCATCTTGAATATATCTAGTTTTACAATATTCTTGATATTTTGACAAGAACACTCTCTTCATTTGTTCCCAAGAGGATATAGTCTTCCTTCCTAGTCCCATGAACCAGCGAAGTGCTGCGTCCTTGAGAGTTGCAGGAAACATATTTAACTTCTGGGAATCAAATGAATAATCATAACTTCTACATAAAATATCAAACTCAAATAAGAAAGAGTCTGGATCTTCATGTACCTTACCATAGAAATGAGGAAGAGTTGATGGTGGTATATTTTTCATTTGCATAGTTACATTCGAATCCACAATTGGGAATCCATAAGGGAATTGTTCCTCATTTACCTGATTTTCACCAGTTCCTTCTACATGGTATTCATGATCTGCCATTGTTTTTCCTCCAAGAGAATCGCTCTCAACAGGTTGGGAAGGTTGACTATGGGTTCTAATAGTCTCCTTCTTCCCCTTTATGGGTTGTGTCACACTTGGACTACTGCTGCCAGAGCCCAAGTAGACTGTTCCTGCGTGATGAGTCTAGGTTTGTTTGGAATTTTTGCCTACAAAAGAAGGCTCACTATGAGATTTTTTTTCATATTTATCAGTATTTCCTTGGCCCTTAGTGGGATTTGGACCCCTACCTCTTTTAGGCATTCATCTCAAAAAATGACAAAAAAATTCCAATAAAAGCTGCAAATTCAAAAATAACTCAACACCTACAAATCCCTTCAAACAATAGAAGCACACTACAGAAAAAATAATAGCAGGCTTACCCCTATTGATGAAAAACAGAAAATTTTTACCAATTCAAATTGCCTCCCTGGAAACGGTGCCAAAATGTTGGGTGTAGGAATTTCACTTAAGCAAACTCCTCAACACTTAATTGTCAACCCGGGGGTTTCGTAAACTTAGAGACGAAGCACAAGAAATGCCATAAGTGGTATGAAATTTTCCTATTCCTATTCCTACTTCCTAATTGAAATATTTCAGAATCAAACAGAAGACAATTTTAAAGGCAATTGACACCAAAGCAATTCTAGAGTTGGAATGTAAAAGAATGGATTTCCGAGGAAATTAAGTAAAGGAACTTTCACACAATTGGAAGCAATATTAAATGCTGAAATGAACTCTATGGTTATCTTCAATATAGATGGCTGACATCTTAACAAGTGGGCCCTTGCAAAGATCTATTTTCCAAATGATTTTCCTTCTACACTAAGCAATCGTTCCCGTACTCTTGCAATCTGCTTGCACTAGTGAAGTTACAAAACTTATGTGAAAAAATATATTTTACCTTCTTTACTGAAGACTTATGTATTTGTGTAGGTGCTCTAAGCCTTAAGGCTTAGAGCACTCTGTTCCTGTGAGAAGTGTCTTGCACAGGGACAAAGCTTCCTTCACCAAAGTTTCCAATTAATTTCGAAATAATTAAAAGACGTGCTAAAAAGAATTGCAATTGCAGGCTGAATTCTGAGATAAATTACACACAGAAAAATGAATGCTTTAATAAACTGATCTTAACAATGAAAATAAACTTCGCAAGGCAGAAACAATCCTTAACAATCAAAATAATTTGCATGCAATCAAACTATCTTTTGGTAATTCACTTATAACATTACAGATTACTCCTGATCCTTTCTCTCAAGTCGTGAGTTGCAAGCTCAAAGTGTAAAGTTTGCAATGGCGTCCTTTCTTAATTCACGTAGTCATTCTTAGAACCTTCAGAAGTTTTAATTTTAATATTGAGAATGGTTACTTGAATAAATAATGCTTTACTTGCAGGAATAAATAAAATCATAAATAGAAAAAAGAACGAAACACTTGCTGTGAAATAAATGAGTAAACCGGAGTGCATAATTCAACATGCACTGGTGCAGGAAGAAGCTTCCCGCACGATCCGAGTGGAAGAAAAATAAGGAGGAAATTGTAGGAAAGAAACTATAGGAAAGAATTGCAGGAAATAAATTAACTTAATTCAAACTTCACACATGGATCCGTTTCATGCTTTGACTATGGAATGAATTTAAATCAGTACTCTGAAACAAAAATAATAATGATTAAATCATGCATCTGCAAATAGATAAATATACACGAAATTTTTAAATGAAGAAAGCACAAGGATAAATGAGCTGGGTTGGCTGGGCCCTAGCCAACCAGCTCGTTTCTCGTTTAGGAAATGAAAAAATCAACACTTAATCAACACATAAATAAGATTTAAGCACAACGTGAGGAAATCATGGCGTAGTTTCTTGTATTAACTTCGATCAACAATCATACATGATAATGCGAGTCAAGCCCAGAACGAGGGCGATATAGAATTACAAAGTAAAAAAAATACAATCTCCAGATATCGCTAACTTGGATCTACCTAAGATATACATTATATAAAGTCTTTTTGCCTATAGAAATAATATGCTAATTACAGAGCCATTTCCAATTCAAGCCTTTCGGCTGAACGAACTAACAAACAACATTACAAAACCAGCTAATGGTTATAACAAGGAACGAGCTTTGCTGGCCGTAGACCATATCTTTGGCAAGTATCCCTGACTATACTCCACCTATATCCATCTTCATATAGTCCACACTTGAACTAAGAGACATGGATCAAAACGCCTGTGTGGAATGATCAACTATTGCGGAGATCATAGAGCAATATCTGTTGGCGGTGCAGGAATCTGCTTGCACTGGATCACGCTATGTAATAATTAACACTTAGTTTTTCAATTACTTTTAGGAAGGTAATCATAATTTAAAATAAATACTTAAGAGCATGAAATCTATGTAAAACAATTAATTAAGCACCTAATAACTCTTAATTATGAAATACGAAGTATATGTAGGAATAGATGATTATCTTGGACTAGTGCAGGAATGACAAGGTTTATAAAGATGAAACAAAGGTTAATGGTTATATGAAGAGGGTAAAAATAGGGCATTTTGGCACACCAACACCTTTCATCTCATGTTCGAAATGCAAGTTTTCATATGGTTTTTTTTGGATGAGATGGATATATACTCCTCTTTTGACAATTTGGCCATTAAGTGAAGCGACTATTTGGCCATTAAGTAAAGCACAGGGTTGCACTTTCTCTTAAAATAGGGAAGTGCAGTTAGCCCCTTCTGAGTATATTTTTGAAGTTGTGTGGCACAGGAGGTTTGAATCGTGAAATTCCCCTATAAAATCGACCTAAAGTGACTTAGAGAATATTCAGATAGACCTCAGACAACTTTCAGAATTACCAAGCAAGCGCCTATAGAGCCAGTACCAGTCTATTATTTTCAAATAGACCTCTCGAAACTTTTGGAGATACAAATAGAAAGCACCTACACATGGTGCCAAATTAGCTCAGAGTTGGAAATGCGTAATTATGTTGATAAAGAATGATTAGTTCGACAATATGTCATTCCAATTGATGCTGTCCCGAAGAGCAAGAATAATTTTCAGGGCTTGATTGAGAGAGTAAGTCTGATGCATACCTAAAGGCTATTCTTTCCACCTACGATTGAAGTTGTTTCCAGCATCTCCAACTGATGAATCCACCTGATGCTAGGTTTTGGCCTACTGTGTCATTGTTGATGACCACCCTGCATCTATGTGTAGCAACAAGTTCCTCTCCTCCTTCGGTAAGCAAGCCTAGAAATTAATTATTTAAACAAAATGATGGAATATCCCCATGCCACTCATTCATAAAAATAGAAATCTCTGTTGTTGTTACCATTTATGCACGTTTACGCATTAGAGTAGGGCCCTGGGTATGAAAACAAAATGCTGAGAAGAAGCTTACTTATGACTGCAGGTTAGAGAATGTAGTAGGCTCAGAGGCAAGCTTACTATTTCATGACTAGATATTTCTCTCAGAGGCCAACCTACCCAACAAGATTCGCCGGGTATGGGAAGTTCTAAGTGCAGGATGCCAACATATCCGACAAAGAGTCTAAGGAGATAGGAACATGGAACTCTTTCTATGTGGTGACAGAGTGAGCACAATTCAATCTTTGATTGAGGAGGCGTTGCAACAGTCGCCTTATGCAGCATCAGAAAAAGGTAACTTCTCGAGAAAGGCATCAATTTCTTCATAATATTCAGTAAAATAAGAAATATTAGTACCAAATTCTTCAACATCTTTGGCAATAACAAAAATTAGAGCAAGAGAGCCAGCTCTAGTAAAGGTCTTATGTCGATACCCTTACCTGAGAAGGATTTCCCGACGCACGCAGACTTCGTGAAACTTCAAGTAAGTAACTTTGTAGAATGGAATGGTTGTCACAGTGTCATGCCCTGTGATATAGGAACTAAGGAAGGGTTTTGATATATTTGTGCACTACCGTACATGCTTATTGTCACAAAGAGGTGGAGAGCATTTGCCATGGAGTCAGTGTGGCTACATCATCGCGAAGAAGAAATCCAATGCCAAAGAGGAAGGTAGTATTGCATGTCTGTACAGGTGGCAGTTGTATAAGGCCACATAAATAAATTATTTTATTCAAAAGAGGGACAAGGCACAAGGAAGACAATATTCAATTTCATGCAAACATTTAATGTTCAAAACTAATGCTAAGATTAGTTTCATTGGGAAAGAATACAAATGAAACATATACAAACATATGCAATTTAATATATAGCTACAACCTCTTCGCCTCCAGAAGAGGCCAAATAAGATGATGAAACTAAAATATTTTCTCAATACACCTTTTTTCAAGAGGCTACGTAGTGCAAACATAGTCAAATTTAGACAAAAACAGTTGCACGGATGCTGGGAATATTTGGCGAGATGAATGGTGAGAATTTTCAACTTTATTTGATTCCATAATAATACTCTCAAACATTTTCTGAGAGGTTAGCTATGCCAAGCAGGAAACTCAGAGGCTCGAACTTAGAAACAACTCAGCAGCTCGTGAACTCCAACAGATCTCAACATGTGTCCACAATATCCGTCACACTCGTGTTTCTACCAGTTGTTCCACCAAGTAGAGCTGCCTAAACAGTGCGCATCTTGTGGTCGACTTACCGCCTTTTGGTTTGATCCTTCGAAGGGAAGTTGAATTCAGTCAAGGAAGTGGTCTGTAGGTCCACGGTGCCAGACATTAATGAAGGAATTTTTTTTTGGTGGAATCCTTGGTTCACTCTGCACTTTGAGAGAAAAATTGTCCACTGGTGTATCTGGGTGGGCCAATTTTGAAGGTATTTTTGGTTTTTGAAATCCCAAAATGGAAAACAAATCAATAGTAAATTTTAAAAATGGCAAGGAAATCTCAGATTTTGTGGAAACAAATCATTTGGGCCAAGTCAAAATTGGTTCAACTGACAAAACATGAAAGTGGATTTGGGTAAATGCAAAAAAATATTAGTGTATTTTAAAGTGAAAACTTTCTCGCTTTAAATGGGAACGAAGAAGAAGAAAACAACCCCAGAGAAAGAAAACAAAGAAGAACAAAAAAAATAAAGAATATTCAATCATTTATAGTCCCATAACTACTCCTCTTACTTGGTC
Source organism: Pinus albicaulis (assembly GCA_034641835.2). Classification (NCBI taxonomy): domain Eukaryota; kingdom Viridiplantae; phylum Streptophyta; class Pinopsida; order Pinales; family Pinaceae; genus Pinus; species Pinus albicaulis. The sequence continues at coordinate 48,248,079 of CM076584.1, forward strand.
ATTAGATCTCTATGTCCAAGAACTGGTGAAGGCCAGGGCAAGGCTAGAAATTTTAGAAGCCAAAGAATAGGAATGGGACTGCAAAATTTCATATATCACACATGCAAATCAATCTTTAATGGAAGGTAACAAAATTTTAAAAGAGCAGGTAACAATGTTACAAGATGTTGTAGAGGTAGGAAAATGAGAATGGGAAAACATGAAGGAAAAATGGAAAACCAAGAGTGAAGCAATGAAAACAAACAAATATGTGATAATCTCTAAAAAAACTGAGGTAGATAGACAAATAGTTCAACAAAAAATACTTTACAAAAAGAAGGAAAAATAAAACAAGAGGACATACATTCCAAAAGAAATAAAAACTAGGGTTGAGGACACTAATGGTCACATGATAGAGGAAAAATAAGATGCAAGTTCTTGTAGAGCACAGGAAAGAGAATATAAAGAAATAAAAGAGAGGAAAACAAACTTTATTATTAGGGGAGTAAGAGACTATGGAAAGAATGAAAGAACTTTCAGTTTGAGAAGGGACTTTTTGAGAGAGAAATTATAGTGGAGAGGGAAAATTTTCCAAGCAAGGAGGGTGGGAAAGATAGGTGAGGAGAGGCCTTGACCTATAAAAGGAATCATGGCAAGCGTGCAAGAAAAACACCATTTCTTAAGTAAAAAGAAACTCTTGAAAGGCTCACACTTCTTCCTAGGTGAATATTTAACTAGAAAACAACGAGAAGAGAGAAGAGAAGAAGTGGAGAAAGTTAGAGCAATAAGAAACGAAGGGAAAAGAGCATGGTTGTACAATGGTAAAGCGGTTATTGTAGTGTTTGGGCCTCATTGCAAAACAGGGTAGGAAGTTGACAGTAAATAAAAAACATGTAATGATATAATAGGGAAGAAAACAATAGGCTTAACATGGATGAAAAGGGGCGAAGACTCAAATTTGAGTCTTGTGTGCCAAACCACGTAGAAATCAAATCCTACCCATGTCTACCTAAGTCTAGTTTGTTGGAACTGTAGAGGTTGCCCTTGGAGGAGGGGACCTGGGATAGGACCTATTGCAGAAGGTAGAGACATAATTTGTCTCACAAAAACTCATGAACATGATGGTTGCAAAACTGCTATGTTTGACGGTTATTCGAAGTTAGAAATTTGGAACGAGGCAACAAAAAATGGAAAAGCGTAGAGAGGAATACTGGTTTTAGTGAAATAAAAAGAAGGTTGTCATATTCAGTTAGTGAAAGAAGATAAAAATAAACAATATTTACGGTTCAAAATAATAGAGAATGAGAAAGACATAAGAATTTCAGCATGTTATTTTGCGCCTCGAGTATCAAAAACTTACGGAAATAAGGGATTGGAAAGCAAAGATCCATATGCAGCTTTAAAGAAATATATTTCCGCATATTCTAAACAGGGATAAGTTCTTTAGTGGGAGATTTCAATGCTAGAACAATAAATCAATAAGCTAGTATTGTTTGTTGCAAAGAGGATCACAATCCTATCTGGCTCATTGAATAGGAGAATTCTCAATGGTTGAGATGTTCAGAAGATGAAAAAGTTAGTAATAATTTTAGATAGTAGTTGCTTACATTGTGTGGTGCTTTCAACTTAATTATCTGCAATGGTCTAGATAGATGGAGAAAGTTAGGGAACTTCACTTGCAACACATACAATGGGGCAAGTGTCGTTGACTATGTTATTTATTCACAAAGGTTAATAGAAAGGATAGATGAATTAATATTGGAGAGCATCTTTGGGACTTAAAATTAGATCATAACCCAATTTATATAAAGTTATCTTGGTTAGAAGAAAGACATAATAGGAGGAAAATCCAATGTTCTCAACAAACGACATCAAGGGGAAAAATTATTCTAACAAAATAAAATTGAACTATCTTCAAAACAATGTTGCAAAGATCAATTCAGAAGGATAAAATTGGTCCCAAAGCCTCAAAAATCACGAGTTAACAAATATAATCTAGGGTGCACTTGAGAATTGCAAAAGATAAAAAAAAATAGGAAATCAGAATCAAATTGTTTTCCTCTGAATTCGTGGTTCGACGAGGAATGAAAAATGGAAAGGAGAACCTTGAAAAAGGAAGGCAAGGAGAAGATACATGTAAAGTTATATAAGCATATTTTAAAAAGGAAAAAATACGGGTTCATGCAAACAAGGCGAAAAGAGTTGATATATCTAGGAAAGAATAACCCAAAACTTTTTTGGCAGGAACTTCAACCAAGGAAGAGACAAATTGAAAATAATATTAGAGTTGATCAGTGGTTTGAATACACAAGACAAATTTATGAAAAAGAATTAGAGGTTGAGCCTCCTCCCAGATATCAACACAACTAAAAATATTTTCACAGTATAGGAGGTGGAGGCAGAAATTAAAAAGTTGAAAACAGGGAAGGCAAAGGACTTGGTTGAACTTCAAGCAGAATATCTAAAGTGGGGAATGAACATTCTGGCACCGCACATCATGGAAATATTCAACAAGTATTCCCAAGGGACTGGACAAATACTCTAGAAATACCCCTTTTTAAAAGTGGAGACATTAATAACCCTTCCAACTATAGAATCATTATGATCAATCCTCTATTTGCAAATATTTTCAGCGGCATGGTAGAAAATAGAATCAGTAAGTGGGAAAAAGTACAACAAAAGAGGGAAAAAGGGCAAGCAGGTTTTAGGCTGAAGCATTCTACAATAGATCATGGTATCGCACTGAGACACATTGTTGAAAAGGTTTGGGGGACAAAGAAAAAGTATTTTGCTGCTTTGTTGACTTCAAAAATCCATTTGACATGGTCCCTAGAGATAAGTTGTGGTGTAGAATGGAAGAAATTGAAATTCCTTTACAATATATAGTTGTTGTCCATAGGCTTTATGAAGAGGTGAAAGTCAAAATTAGAACTTCAAGAGGAATTTCAGAAAGTTTAGAAGTGGCATCAGAGTTAAGAAAGGTTTCCCTTTATCCCCTACCCTTTTTGGTTTATATATTGACAAATTGGAAGAGTGGCTAAATCTGCAAGGTGGGGATGGTGTTCAGTTGGGGGAGTTTGTGATAAATCTTCTTCTATATGCCGATGAACTTGTATTGGTTGCTAAATTAACTAATGGATTGCAGATGCACATATATTCCCTTGAGAATTCTTGTAAAGCAGTGGGGATGCAAGTAAATCCCAGTAAGACCAAAATAATGATTTTCTCTAATAAAAGGAAGCAAAATCAACATATGTTCTTCTTTGAAGGCAACATTGTTGAAGAAGGAAATGAATACAAGTACCTTGGGATCGATTTGGAAAACAAGCTTAATTGGGAGGATTGTAGAAAGAAAATAATTTTAGGAGGGTGGAGAGCATTATATGGACTTCAAAACAAATTTAGAGAGGCAAAGTTATGGGATTGGAACACGATTAAAGTTCTTTTTGGACTCCTAGTTTGTCCAGTGATATTATATGGGTAGCAACATCCTTGTTTCAAAATGGAAACAAATTGAGAAAATCCAAAAATTCTTGATCATGAGAAAGTTCAAAATAAAAATTTCGGTTCCTTATGAGATAATGTTGAGTGAAACAGGAGCAAATCTCATCGAAGCAATTGCTATGGTGCATCTTATAAGGTATCTAAAAATAATTGAGCAAATGGGAGGAGGTAGATGACCGAAAGTTATCTTCAATGAAGGAATGAGTGAAAGAAAGAAATCACGACTGATGCAAAAACAACAAATGGATGCAAAAATGGAATATTTACCTCAATGTGTGTCCCAAAAATAACAAGGAGTTAAATAAGTTTGTGCTGGAGAAGTTCCATAAGGGTATATGGGGAAAATAGTTGGGTAGAAAGAAGAAGTATTGTGTTTAGGAATTCAACCCCACTTGTGATATCCAACAAAAAGAGTACATTGGAGGTAGCACTCCGTGGAGAGCAACAATTCTGATTTCTCAATTAAGAACTAACTCACATCAACTTCGATGTGAAACGAGGCCTTTGGAAGAGACCAAAAGAAGCTTGGGAAGTACGTGTGTGTACTTTTTGCTCTTATGGGGCAGTGGAATCAGAAAAGCATTTCATTTTGGAATGTGATGCTTTCAGAGACATCAAAGACAATTTTGACAGTATGTTAGCATCAATTCTGCGACATTGTCTTTTTAGTGAGGGAACTGTTAAAAATTTGGGTCAGGTCATCATCAATTTGAGTAAGAAAATGATTGAATTACAGAAGGAAAAAAAAACAAAAAGAATGATAGTCCCATAAACTATTTTTAGTCTCGTAGATGTTAAAATATCATTCATTCATTCCTAAAAAATATAGGTTAATTACCAAATGATCCAATATTTAACCATTGTTTTATATTACTATAGTCCCAAGCCATAAGACTAATCATACTCAAAATTTAAGCCTTGCCTTATGATTTAATAAACATTCTCCTTTGGGTAGCATCACAATGCACATATAATTATTCTTAGAGGTTAATGCACTATTTAACCGAGACATTTTATACATCATATTACAATAACAAGCATCATTTTCTTAAATTATGAGACGTAACACCCGAATTTAATGTCATTTAACTTAAATAAATATTTAATTTAGACATTGAAGTACAATGCGAATGCAAATAAGAAGAAAGATGGTACAATAAGAATGTGTATGGACTATAGACAACTTAATAAACTAACTGCCAGGAACAAATATCCACTGCCTCGGATCGATGATCTTTTCGACCAAGTAAAAGGGGAAACTGTATTTTCAAAAATAGATCTAAGATCTGGGTATCATCAAATACAAATAAAATATGAAGATATTTATAAAACAACCTTCCGAACCAGATATGGGCATTATGAATTTGTGGTTTTACCATTTGGGTTGACCAACGCACCAACCACATTCATGAGTTTGACGCATGGCATATTTCATCCATATCTAGATAAATTTGTCCTGATTTTTATAGATGATATATTAATCTATTCAAATAATATGGAGGAACGTAAGGAACATTTGCATATAGCTATGAAAATTTTGAGAGTCCATCAGCTATATGCCAAATTCAGCAAGTGTGACTTTTATAAGGAGCAAATACAATATTTAGGCCATGTCATTTCAGCTAAAGGAATATCAGCAGACCCTGAAAAGATAAATACTATTATGGAATGGAGGGTGCCTAAACGTAGCAGACATATGATCCTTTATGGGACTAGATGGTTACTAACGATGTTTTATAGAAGGCTTTTCAAAAATTGCATTTCCCATATCTTCCTTGTAGAAAAAGGGGCGAGTGGTTAATCTGACTAACGAATGCCAATATAGTTTTGAAAAGTTAAAACAATTGATGACCACAAATCCTGTTTTGAAAGTGGTAGATCCAAATTTAGAGTTTGAAGTTTGCACCGATGCAAGCAAAGAAGTAGGAGCGGTCCTGTCACAAGACGGGAAGGTTGTGGCATATGAATCTAGAAAGTTGAAATATCACGAACAATGATACTCTGCATATGATTTGGAGTTGACTGCAGTGGTGCATGCACTCAAACTATGGAGGCACTACTTACTGTGTAAAAGGTTTGTGTTGAAAACTGACCATAGCATATTGACTAGCTATTTTAAAAAATTTGATTTGAATGCTCGCCAGGCTAGGTGGAATGCATTCTTAAGCAAATTTAACTTTGAAATGCAGCACGTTAAAAGAAAATAAAATCAAGTTGCTGATGCATTAATTAGAAAACTGCATTATGTGTATGAATTATACTTTAATCATGTGGAATTCAAGTTCCAGGAACAGGTGAAGGAGGCTGTAGCAAAAGATCCTAAATACCAGTTTCTATGGAAGAAAACACAAGATACATAAGATCAAGGAAAACAATCGGACTATCCCATCAATAAAGAAAATATACTGATATTTCTAGGAAATATTTATATTCCTAATCAATTAATTTTAAAAGGGTTGATTCTAGATGAGTATCATTGAAGTTCATATTCTAGACACTCTGGCTATTAGAAAATGTTAAAAACCATCAAAAGAGATTATTTTTGGCCTGGTATGCGCAAATACATCGTTGAATATTTGACAAGATGTTTGGAATGTCAACAGGTGAAATTTGAGCATCAACACCCAGCCGTCTTATTGTAACCCATACTAGTACCAGAGTGGAAGTGGGAAGTTGTATCGCTGGATTTTATTATTGGATTACCAATATCAAAGAGACATAATGACTCTATAATGGTAGTTGTTGATCGATTGAGCAAAGAAACCCATTTTATTCCTGTATAGTCCAATTTTAAAACTGTACAGATTGCTGACATCTTTGTGAGGGAGATATTCAGATTACATGGCATTCCAAAAATAGTCATCTCAGACAGATATGTGAAGTTTACCTCAGCCTTTTGGAAGACACTGTTTACTGGACTAGGCACACAAGTCTAGTTTAGCACGACATATCATCCTTAGACGGATGGGAAAACAGAACGGGTAAAATAGATATTGTAGGACATGCTACGAATGTATGTAATGCAACAACCAACAAAATGGGAATATTATCTGCATCTGGTGGAATTTTCCTACAACAACGGGTACCAGGAATCTCTCAAGATGAGTCCATTTGAAGCTCTATACGGAAGACAGTGCCGAAACCCCATTAATTGGGGTAGTCTAGAAACAAAATTAATGCTTTGACCAGAAATGTTGACTGAAATGGAGTGAGAAGTCAAGAATATCCGACAAAATTTAAAGACTGCCTAGGATAGATAGAAAGTGTATGCGTATCGAAAGAGGACATATTGGGAGTTCAAAGTGGGTGATCACGTTTATGTGAGAATTAGACCCAAGAAGAGTACGCTAAGCTGGACTACCTGTGCCAAGTTGGCTCCCTGATTTTGTGGACCCTTTCAAATTTTGGAAAGGGTGGAGCCAGTAGCCTACCAGCTAGCTTTACCGAGACACATACGAGGTCACAATGTGTTCCATATGTCTGTACTAAAAAGATACATACATGATCCGAATCACATAATACACTGGAAAAATATTCAGGTAGGAATGGAATGGGAATTAACACCTCTAAGGGAGATGAATAATTGTTTATTAGTTTAAAATTTTTTTGGTTGTAGGTCGAACCGAACGATGAATTCCTGGTAGAACCTTAACGTATTCTCGATGAGAGAGAAATAATGCTCAAGAGGTGAGCCATCACCCAAGTTAAAGTGCAATGAAAGCACTTTAGCTTGGAGGAGGCGAATTGGGAAGATGAAAACTTTGTGTGGGAGGAATATCCAAAATTGTTCACTGGAATGGCATAACACCGAGGATGGTTTTTACCTTAAGCGGGGGAAGCTGTAACACTTGAATTTAATGTCATTTAACTTAAAGGCATTTTTAATTTAGACATTGAAGTTATTTTAATTAATAGGATTAACAGGCATGTTAATCAAGTTATGAACTAAACGATTTTATTTTTGAATAAATATTTAATTATGGTATGTTTCCATAAGTTTGATGGTAAAATTTTTCCAACACTCCAAAGTAGTTGATTAAGGAGTTACTAGCAGTTACCTTTCCTCTAGGGATAAAAGGAAAGTCCTAGAGGAGAGAAGGGGTTTTGTGCAGGTGATGAGAAACCACTAGGGAGTTGAAAGGAGAAAGTATCCAGAGCTGGTGGAAAACCAGTGGAACTCTGCTACCTGTTATAGGAGACGAGATTTGACAGAAGTCCTAAGGTATATCTCCTTGAAACACTGCTGTGAAATCCTACTTTGGTGAGGAGCACGGGGGGAGGGCTATGACGTCATTGCCTTGCTAGAAGTTGGGTGGATGCCATCACTATACTTTTTTGAGATAAGTAAATTAGACTGGATAGTAAGAAAAACAAATCTTATTAGTATCTTCAGTCTTTTAAATAGAACTTCTGAGAATGTGAATATGTGTTGTAAAGGTAGAAATAGAATTATGAGTATGAGATTATCTGAATGTGTATTCAAAACAATTTTTATTCACCTGAAAATTATTACTGAAAATGATGTCTCTAAGAGAGTGTGCATTAGAGAGTTTATAATTAATATCTAACAGAGATTAGTAATATTTAAATCTGGTTGGACAGTTAGTCCCCTTGGGAAAGTACCCAAAACAGACAGTCTGTCCTGTAGATGGAAGACTAATACACGGACATAGATTAAGCCCTCTCAAGGTGGTCCAGTCACCTATGTAGAGTATTATCATTACAAATAATAGATAACATAGTTTTCCAAGAAAATAAATGACACAGAAAGAAAGAACTATCATGAAAATAAATCACTAAGAAGCTAGTATAGCAACACGTAAATAGCAATATTTATATGTTTTAGTTTTCTATTATTTTAAATAAGAATTTGTATAAAACAAAATACATTTCTCAGGAACATAGATAACCAAGACTGAGAACTGTAAGTTCTGAAATATAAACTCTGGTTCTAACCCTCTTCCGAATAAAAAGGGAAAACCCATATTAACAGACATTTTTGGAACCGAAAATACATGAACTATAGCGTGTATAAAGAAACTGAGACATGCAATCAGACAGATAGAGCTAAGCAGCAAAGAAATGCTAGAATTATTTATTAGCTGTAATGGGTCTTATTGTATAAGCATGAGCACATTTATAACTCAAGAACGAAACGCCGGTAGAGCCTAAAATTGCAAAAAAAGGGGATATATATATCAAACATAAACCTTAAAACCCTACATCCCAAATCCAGCTGTGGCAACGAAGTCGACTCACAGAGAGGCCACGACTACGGGGGAAATGTAGAAATGTTCCAAAAATAACTTAAATACATAGGAATTAAATTGTGATAAACCCTTACGGGTATTTGAGCAAAAATAAAATACTAATGAACTCAGGTTGTGCGTGGGGAAAACTGAAACATTATGTTAGATATAAGACTTTTGTGATCCATAGAATAGATAGAAATGTCTTTCGGATTAATCACATCATTAGGATTAATCTGAAAGACATTTATATCTGAAACATTAAATTAATTTACAATCTCAAATCTTATTGCCAAACCCTCATAAGGGGCGAGATTCAAAGACTTAACAATACATAGTCATCACACCGTTGCCAATAAACCCATAAGAGAAATTTATAAGATGCAGAAGGGATGTTACCCCAGATTAATAAAGTGCACCTGTGTGGAAGCGAGAAATTATCAGTCGAAGTATGTCGCAAAGAACTTGAGATAATGTGGGTGCAGAGGTCCAGTTTTTACCTGCATAGCAATATAATGTCCATTAGCACGGAACTAAGAAAACTGTGACACAATGCAAGCCAATATAACTGGTTCCACAAGTAAATAAATCGTTTACCTTAATTTTTTTGGGTAGCAGGTTCCTCGCCCATGTCCATCAAAGAAAACCATTAAAAAGAAAAATAAAAGAGGAACACGGAATTAAACAACAAAAACATGGTGAAGTTGCGAGCAAATCTTACCTTCATCGAACCTGTGGAGCGAACTCTTCTGGTCTTGAAAACTGTGCGGAAGATACATCATGAGCGCATCTTCCATGGTTATGCCATCGTCGGGCAAGTGGACTGCACAAGGTTTCCGACAAAGCATCCCTTAAATCCTCAGTAACCAGTGCAGAGGTGGCACACACAATAGGAACCGTTAAATACAGAGCATAGCGTGAAGGAGAAGAGTAAGATGCGAGACAAAGAAGAGCCATGGCCTTGCCATAGCCAGAATGCTGAGAAATTAAATGAGGAACTACTAGAGTTACATAGCGTGACGGTCAGAAACAACACAACCGAATGAGAATACAAATAGGGTTCAGGGGGGGTAGGGTAATACCCTAACCACCCCAGAAACCTTTTCGCCCGTTGATCAAAACTCAAATCGATGGTGGATGTATGACCACATGTCTCAATAAACCAATGCCTTGTCACATCAAACTATGACGGATCCGGGTGAAAATAAACACAGATTTAATCATTTATTAAATTATGCCAAGAGTCGAGTAAATCAAACTCGTCATTACTATATGTACAACGAAAAACCCAATGTGTATATGATTGCAAATCAACCTCAGTGCGAAGGAAATAATTAATAAAGGAGCTCTAAAACCATATAAATGTTAATGATTATATATAAGGAACGATGGATAATTGAATGTCGAGTTGTGAAATAAATATGTTTAGTTTGAATGTATATGGTATAACGAGAATAGTATAGGTCTCAAATATTTTAACAATTGTGCTATTGTTGGCATCAAATTCTAATCCATAACATAGTATTTAATATATTTTTTGATGTGGATTATTAGAGGCATTATGATCTTGACTGTTGTGAGTAATTTTTATTTTTATTTTCTTTGTAAAAAGTAAATGTTTTGAATGAACATTACATGAGAGGAATTTAAGACCTCAACTTATGTATCAAATATTATCATTCAACGTCTCAAATAATAATTGGGTTTCTATTTTCCAAATTAATAATTGGGTTTCTATCTTCCTCGTTGCATTTGGAAGTGAATATGTGATCATGTGATGCAGTTAGTTAAAGAGCTATAACAACAAAATCAAGGATGGTGCTAAGTTTCCATTAATTATGAATAAATTTTTAATTTATTTAAATATAGGCAATATTTCTTGAATGTAGCATAATTGTTTTATCAGTCTTTTGATTTTTAAAATTTTGTTAAAATTTATATGTTAGATCTAAGACTTTTGTGATCCATAATGTAGACAAATGTCTTTCGGATTAATCACATCATTAGGATTAGGTCGACTTTTCGAACCAGCCAATGTGGTTCATCCTCAGGACAAGGTGGAGAAACTAATCGACCTCGATGAATAAACTGTATAAATTATATACAAGATGCATGTATATATCTAGATTCTCCTAATCTAACAATATTTTATCTTCTTGCTAAATACATAATCCTTCCACTGTTAATATTTTGCGGAAATTTAAACTCAATTGCAAACACATGAAGCAATGAAAACAATCGCACATAACACATTTGTTTAATGGGAAATCCTGAAGCTAAAAACCCCAACTATCATATATTATGTATCATGGAGATCATGTAACAATCTCATACAAAGCTTAGTACATCAAGCTCTCAGTACAATCAATCGTCACACACTAATCAGAAGAAATCTGCAAATCCATGCATTGATTTCTTGCCACCTGATAGCCTGCCTCCACTGCGCAATCCCTGCTGAAGAATAGCTCTGAATGAATTCGAATTACCCTTTCCTTGACTGCGCAATCCTCATTGGCAACTCCAATGTGTGTGTGGTGCAATCAATGCATCACTATAGTCACAACGGATAGTCCATCTTGCCCTTTCACCTATCTCTCCACTGGGTCTCCACTGGAACTGACATGCACTGTAGTTAACTGTTGTATTTGTTCAGTTGATTAATGAGTTATTATTTGTGAATTAATTATCTAATTAATTCACTCCACTCTCACTAGTGTATCATTCAGTTAGACTAGATACAACTAGCTCAACTGAGTTTAACTCCATTAACTGAGTTAAACTGAATAACAACTCCATGAACTACTCTTCCAACTCTGTCATAACTTTGCCACTTCAGTTCTAACTGAGTCCTCCATGCATGAACCACTAGTAAACCCTAGGAATTGCGTAATTCCTTTAGCCCACTGATTTGAAAAATCTGTACACTAAAATTAAGTGCTCCAAGAGAATAAGTTGATGTTTATTGTCAGATTATTATTAAGAGCTAATAATAATCGACACTTCTATTTTTAGATCGACGATCTATAAATAGACTTCGCCCAATATTCTAAAAATAAAATTTCATCTATTTTTCCAACTTGACCAACCATCCACAAATAGCATCCTGCAACTTCTGAAATATGATCACCATGTCTAAAAATAGACTTACACCTAAAAATAGCCTGCGGGCCCACTTAGTGAAGGTGACTGATTTTCACTAAGCTCATCATCTTATTGAATCTCAACATAAACAATGGAGATGCAGCCGTTGAGAACTAGTTGTTAAGAACTAGCCATTAAGACTAGTTGTTAAGAACTAGTCGTTAGAGAATTAGTTAATTAAGAATTAAAATTAAATAATAAATTAATTATTTAAATAAAATTGATTAAAATGGGTTTATAAATTATTATATAATTAAAATAAATATAGTAGGTAATAGGGAGGGGTAAAGGATCCTCCCTAGCGGCTAAATCAGGGTGGAGAATTATCAACTTGGAAAATCTCTGGACGAAAGTGGTTAAGCGGAAATACATCGACCCCACCCCTCTCGAAGATTGGATTCAGAACCCCAATAAGAAAGGAGGAAATGTGTCGGTGGTCTGGAAGGCGACTATAGAGGCCTTCAAGATTATTGAGTAGGGCTTATCATGGCAGATTGGAAATGGAGAAAATATTCGAATAGGAAGAGACCCATGGGTGGGATGTAATGGAAATTTTGCTTTGCCCCCAGGCTTGATTAGGCACCTAGAATCAAAAGGAATTCTTTTCCTAAATCAGGTAGAGAAAATTGGTCACTCATCCATCTGGGGACAAGCTTGGAAATCAGGAGAGGAATTGACCCTTCGTCCACATTGGTGGAACGAATGGAAGGTCTATATACAAGAACTCTCCAGATCAAATGTAAGGCTTAAAGACAAACCAGATCATCTCGTGTGGGCTCACACAGATTCTGGATCCTATTCCCCAAAATTTGGATACAAGTTCCTCATGTCAAAGAAAGGTTGGGGAGATTCGGAATGGTGGGAAAAGTCATTATGGAAGTTAAAATGCCCCGCAAAAGCTAGACTCTTCTTCTGGTGTATTCTAAAAGGAAAAATCCCTACATGGGACATCCTCCAAGCCAGGTATAAGTCAGGACCAGGAAGATGCTCTCTGTGCAAAAACGACTCTGAAACTATAACACACCTTTTTATTGACTGTCCTGTAGTGAAAAAAGTATGGGTGGAGGTTGAGAAGCTTATTAAAAAACCGGTAGCCTGGGAAGGGGAAAACATCTCTGATGTATGGCACAAATGGTGGTGCTTATATTCAAACGGGAAATTGCGGAATTTGCCTCCAATTATTTCTTGGGGCATTTGGATTGCCAGGAACAGAAGCATCTTTCTTGACAAGGAAACCCCTATTGACTCAATTTCCATACAATGTACCTCTATTTACTCAATCATCCCCGATTCAGAGGAAGAAAGGATGCCCAGACAGGTTAAAGAAGAAAAAATCAAGGAAGGAGTGCGATGGGCTTATTTTGATGGGGCTTCTTAGAATAACAAAGCTGGAGCAGGAATAATCATCCATTTAAACGAAAGACATACTCTAAAAGCATCTGTGGGTTTAGGCAACGACACAAATAACTACACAGAATTATCTGCTCTAAAGCTACTCTTATGCTGGCTTATACACAGGAACATCTTCACAGTTCAGATTTTTGGGGATTCTTTAAATGCTATCAAATGGACAAATGATCAAAGCAGATGTCAAAATTATATCTTGTATCCTTTATTAGAAGAAATTCAGAATTTAAAGTTGTCTTTTAATGTTTTTTCTATTCGCCACATTTACAGGGAGCGCAACGATTCAACAGACAGGCTTTCTAAAGAAGGTCTACAACAAAATCTGGGCAGTTGGAGAATAGTGGAGGAAGTCAATGGAGAAATCCATGTCTCAGACCAGCCTCCTTATGTATAGATTGCTTTCCTCTGAAGACTTAGCAGATTGGTCAAAGCAGTTTCTTTTTGTATACAGCTGAAAGGGTTTCTTTTTTGTAAATCTGTTTTGAGTTTCATGCATGACTTGTGCATCTTTTTTTCTGTTTTGGGTTGTTTATCCTCGATAGAGGAGACCCCGGAAAAAGATGATTGCTGCTGTTTTTTACCATGAATTTTAAACATACGGAAAACTGTTGGCTCTGCTGAGGAAAGGAGCTGTTTTTTTCATTAGAGGAGGCTCACGTTACGCTCAGGAAGATCTATCTCTCTTAGCTGAAGGCAGGAAGAATAGCCCTTCTTGCAGAACATTATGATGCTCAATCATACATCAAAAGGAATGCTTCGGCATATGGTATGTAACTTTTTATCATGTTCATAAAAAGTTCGTTTTTTTTCTTTTGGAAAAAAAAATAGGGAGGGGTAAAATTATTAATTAATAAATAAATAAAATAAAGTAAATAGATAAATAAATAAATAAAATAAAATAAAAATAAAATAAAATTAATTAATTAATTATTTAGATAAAAATAAAATTAATTAATTAATTGTATATAAGAATATATAACTAAATAAAAATAAAACATAAATAAATAAATAAAGTTACCTAAGAATAAATTGGGGTAAAATTTTAATAAATAAATAAATTAATTAGATAAAAATAAAAATAAACCAATAAATTAATTAAATATATAACTAAATAAAAAATAAAACATAAAATATATATATTTTTAAAAACAAACATTACCTGGGGAGGGCCATGGTTTATGATAAATACAAATAAACATATATATTTTTGTTGGACACCTAATCCTCAATGGGTAGGTGTGGAAGGCGAATAGTCACAAAGGAGTCCAAGTGACCTTGGAAGATGAATCCAAGAGTCTCACCAATGTAATATAAATAGACATCTATGGTGAATAATATGAGTATCACATGCTTATCCTATCTCTTGTGTGTTTAGGTTCTCATCTACCATGCGTGTGTTTAACATGGTATCAGAGCCATGATGAGTGGCCTTGTGCGTTTATGTGTTAGGTTTTATGCCTTGCATTGAATAGCGCTGGTCTTTATGCTAGACAGCCTATTGGTCTCTAACGCTCCTCCTTCTCCTGACTCTGTCAAATTCCTTGAGCGCAAGCCAAGGGCATGGCCTTTTCAGATTCTCTGTCATATCAATTTCTTGTGTATTCTGTCAGTGTGAGCGCTCTCCCTCTCCTGTGGCATACGCGTTCGACCCTCTTCCACATTATTTCACACTGCCTACTTCCTTCAAAAGTTGTGCCACAAAATCAATTACAGGCAACAGTTCAATGAAAGCAGTTGAGGACATATCAATGTTGAGCGGCAAACCCATTTAGCTCTCTCTGCTCCTGTAACTCATCTCTTCTGCGTATTTACTGTGGCATCTCCATGGCGTTTTCCGCCCTCTCACTACCTCCTCCGACTCCAACACCTCAACTTCGTGGCACCCACCGTGGAATTCTGGGAGGCTCAACATAGATATGGAGTGGGAGCCAGAATGAATAAGTGAGGGCAAGGTCACGGGTTCGAATCAGAGAAGTGAGCTTGTCGATGAGCTGGGCCTAGACTTCGTGCTTGTCGGCGTGCCAGACGCAGTAGAAGAGACCCTTCCATATCTTCTTGAAGTCGATATTGGAAACGTGGGTCTGAGATTCGAGCCATCTCCTAAGAAGCTCGACTGCTGTGTCGCGAGTATTTTTGTTGCAGGAAGCCAAGTGCTTGCAAACCCTACCCTGACCTTATCGTTCTCTTTGCCCACTTCTTCCGTTATCCCACTATAAATTCAGGAATAAAATCAATAGCTTGAACTCAAGTGCTCGACCCTAGCACTCCGCCTTTTCTCTCCTCCATATATGATACTTTACCACACCAAGTCCTCTAGTTAGATCTTCTCCTGGTTTCCTGATTTCTGTCCTGTCTATGGTAATACCTATTCGTACAGTTAATACCACCATCCAACAATAAAATCACCATATTCCACAAATTCCCAATGAGAGATATGACCACGTTCAATGTTAGCTGGGCTCTCTGGAAGACGTAAGTCGTTAATACAACCTGTTGGATATGAAGTACAGAACCGAGAGACCTTTTTCAATTGTTCTCTACCTCTTAATCCATTTTTTTCATTTGAGAAATTCGTTAATTCTCTATCCAATATTAACTTTGAATTGGTATGATACTTGAGCACTCGACCAATTTCCTAGCTATTGTTACATTGCATTTTGTAGTTCTATTAAGATAAGGCAGATTACAGAGATTGTTGTCCTGTGCACCATTGACTTGAAGATCCAGTTTTATACAGATGCTGAGTACATACGCTCTCTTGGTGGAAAAATGTTCGTGGCTCTCCATACGCTTTGAAAGGCCATGAATGCATGAATAGAACCAGTTGTTGTGTTGGTGACTTCATATATATGTATGCGTTGGTCATTGTATATGGTATGTTGAAGTATTATTGTTCGATTATGATGGGTATGAGAGCCTTCATGCTCCTTATATGGCATTGATCAATCTATATATTTATGCTCTTTAGCATGTTAGAAATTTTATAGGTTGGAGAGTATGAAGCATGTATGGTTAATATGTAATGGCATATGAAGCTTATATGTCTTGAGGGATATGTTTATTTCTAGAAAAAAAAATGGGCAAAATTGATGATACATTAGAGTTATTGAATACCCTAATTCATACCACTATAGATGAGATGATAAGCATCAGTAAAGACACTCTCTCCGACATTAGAACATGTCTACAAAAGGAAAAAGATAAGATATATTTTTTTGTAGCTTGAGACAGAACTACAACAAGAAGAATTACAACAGTGGAGTCATCATTCTGAACTTGTTTTTGTTCAGAACACTAAGACAGACTCCCATCAGCAACAAGAAATTGTAGATGCAGTACCCATTTTAAGCGTAGATTTGAATGCAGAAGAAAAAATCCAGCTTGCACTTCCCAAGCCCATCATCAGACCTTGGGAAGAGCTTGTCCATAACGAGCACAAAACAGGTCTTAGATATAACAAGGATTTGTCCTTTCATATTCTGGACTACTCCAAGCCCATCAATTTCATAGTTCCGAATTTCTTCATGACAGTTCACCTTCAGCTGTTCCAGATTTTTCTCCGCTTCCACAACAACAACAACAAATTGTAAAATGGCAACACTGTGATCGAGTTGGCCATATGAAAGATCATTGTTTCAATCTTCCCCCATGCAAGCACTGTGGTCGACACACCCATTCTTCACACAGATGCTTCAGAAACAAGCCCCCTGCAAGAACAAAAATTCATCTTGGATGGATTGCTTCTTTGCAATGGGCATCAACAGCCAAGAAGATTTTTAAGTCACATGTCAGAACTTGTTCTCGAATATTGAACAATATTGCAGTTGATTTTTCGCCATCATCTCACCTTGTACCTGACAGGGGGGAAAATGGTGGTCATCTACAAGCTTCAAAGCCACTTCAAGCGAGCCTGAGCCACAATCTCTCATTTCAGATCCAGAGTTGTAGCTAGAGACACAACAGTTGAAGCGAGCCTGAGCCACAACTTGTTATTCCAGATTCAGAGTTGTAGCCAGAGACACGGATGCCCATGAGCATGCCTTTGTTTGATGGACAACCTTAAAACATCCATGTGAGGTTCATATTATCCCTCTTTAAAGAATTCAGAGCACTTCCTCTAGCAGAATACTTTAGCTTCTTGCCAACCTTGGTAGAGTTCCGGGAAATGCATTAGGCATTCCAATGTTGGTGGTCATCCTTAAACCATCACAAGTTGTAGACCTCCCTTCTTCCAGGTTGAAGGTCTCCCTCTTCAAATATGAGGGACACTTCCTCTAGCAGAAGCCCTCAACTTCTTGCCAGATTTAGAAGAGTTCTGGGAACTGCAATAAGCGTTACGTTCCTGTGTTGGTGGTCATCCTTAAACCACCTCTTTATGCCAACATTTCAGAGAGCTGATTCAGCCTAAGTGTTGCCATGCATACTTTGCATATTTGTATTACAACTCTCTTCTTGGACTCACACATACCCCTTCGGATTAAGGGGGGAATATTGAACACCTAATCTTCAATGGGTAGGTGTGGAAGGCGAACAGTCACAAAGGAGTCCAAGTGACCTTGGAAGATGAATCCAAGAGTCACACCAATGTAATATAAGTAGATATCCATGGTGAATAATATGAGTATCACACGCTTATCCTATCTCTTGTGTGTTTAGGCTCTCATCTACCATGCGCGTGTTTAACAATATTTTATATTTTGAAAATGTAATTTTAAATTTTTGATTGGTTAAACATTAATCAGTAATGGTTAAATATGGTAAAATAAAGAAAATAAAATAAAAAACATATCTAATTTTTATTAAAAAAATAAAACTAAAATATTTATTTATTTTATTTTTATTTTATTATTATTAGTAAAAGATAAATACAAAGATGTTATATGATATACTCTCTTATATTTAACATATTCACCCACTGGACTACATAGTAACTAGTTGCTGATGTTTAATTCAAGTTAGTTTTAAGGTTTAGAAAAATTTAGATTTTAATTGGTAAATTGAAGTATTTTGTTATTTGTAATTCCTCATTATAGTGGTGGAGAATCTAATCCCAATCCAATCCCACCCAAATACAATAATAATGTCTTATTAGTCTCTCATATTTATAAAAATAGATTTCCTTGAACTTTTCAATGACTATAATTATAATTTTTGTATTAGTGAAAACGTATGAAAATATTGATTAATTGTATCCAAATATACAGCTTCAGTGGGCCTAATGGTTAACATGCTCTTTAAGCCACTATATAGAGTTCAAACTGCCATTGATTATAATGTGTACATCAACTTTACAAAATTAACAAATAAAGCAAGATAAATTCAAATATCATAATAAAAAATAATTAACAAACAAAATTAACAAAACAAAGCAAAATAAATTCAAATATCATAATTAAAAAATAATATTTGTGAGTGTAAATTTTTTTATTATTTAATTTAAAAAAAATGTAGGAAATATAGTTAGAGAGTTATTATAATTATCGTGAAAATAAATAATTAAATAATTGAGACAAAATTCACATAATATTTTAATTATCAAATCTTGTAAAATCTAAGAGGATACTCCTAAAAAAACATTTTACTCATTGACATTGGACACATGCTATTCACTTCTTGGATTAAAACTCAACACAATATTCAACTATGATTTGTAATGTGTTGTCATTATTACACACATTATTTACATTTAATCCACATGGGTGTTAAATGTTGGAGTCCACCTTAGATTGGGTTCATGCTTATTTATACAACTCATTATTCATTCACGTAAGTATTGACCTTATCATAGATTTGTTTTTACCCCATCCCTTATATTTTTATGTGGGCAACACCACGTGAGCTCCAAATCATCCGAACTTTCTGGAAGAGCAAGTGGAAAATTGTTCTGTGTACATTTGTGCTGATCACTGTCGTTGATCTAGATCTAATCAGACTGTCCATATCATCATGGGAACAGTTAGGGTCACATCCCACCCAAACCCTCCATGCGGCAATCATTCCGACTCTCGTTGCTTCTAGAGCTGCTCAATGTCACAGGGTTTTGCATCTAGTTCTGTTACTTCGGCACACACTTGAGCTCACTGTTTTCTCGTCCTTATCAGGTAAGCGCACTACATTTATCAACAAAGGTCTATAATAATTCTGAATATTTTTCATTTCTAGTGTTGTACTCGTGCCTCCGTTAAATTCAAGTTTTCTTTAGTTGGCCACCTGTTCAATTGCATTTATTATCCTATAGCCCAGGAAATATTTATCGCCTGCTTTCTGCCCATTCCTACACCAGGGTCCATCACAACTCACTTCAGTAGCCATGTTTCTGTGCCTTGAAACCCTAAGGAGTTTTCTTGCTTACCTTCCTGGGTCATTTAATCTTACAGTCTAGGCGATCATTAAGTAAGATCTTAAAAGAATGTTTGCATTTTTTATTGGATTATCATTGTGGTTTCACATCTTCTCTGAGTAATTAATGGTATTGTTTCTTTCACCACATGGTACAAGAGTCTGAGAGGAGCCCAGACTCAGACTCTGGAGAATCCCGACTCTCTTTTTCCCAGGCTCTCGATGCCGATTTTTTTATGTTTAAACTGTAACTTCCCAGGCTCGCTGCAAACTTTTTACATTTAAATTATAACGTTACCCATTTAAGAAAAAATAGTAAAATAATAAATCTAAAACAAATGTAATCTATTTTTGGCTATCTATTTTTTAATAAATTTAAATTACACAAATAAATTAACTTAGAATAACAATTGTGCTTTATTAATTGACTATAAAGTAAACCTATATTTAATTCATATATTCCAAAATTAAATTATTAAGTGTCGTTGATTATGTGATTTGTTCACAAAGCTTGATAGAAAAGATAGGTGAAGTTAATATTGGAGAGCATAGTTGGGAATTAAAATCAAACCATAACCCAATTTATATGAAGTTATCATGGGTAGAAGAAAGGCAACATAAGAGAAAAACTCAATGCTCTCGGTAATCACTACCAAGGGGCAAAATTCTTCTAACACAAGAAAATTGTATTATCTTCAAGACAATGCTTGAGAGATTAATTTAGAAAGATAAAACTAGTTTCCAAAGCTTCAACAACCTTGAGTTAACAAATATAATGCAAAGGGCACTTGAGAAGTGCAAAAGAGCAAAAAATAGGAAATGAGAATCAAATTGTTTTCCTATAAATGCTTGGTTTGATGAGGAATGAAAAATGGCAAGGAGAACCTGGAAAAATACATACAAGGAGATGATGAATGTAAAGTTATATAAGCAGATACTAAAAAGGAAAAAAGATGAGTTCATGCAAACAAGGTGAGAAGAGTTAATATATCTAGGCAAGAATAACCAAAAAAATTTCTGGCAAGAACTTCAACCAAGGAAGAAGAAAATCAAAAATAATATTACAGCTAATCAATGGTTTGAATACGCAAGACAACTCTATGAGAAAGAATAAGAGGTTGAGCCTCCCCCGGGGCTCAACACAACTACAAAGCTCTTCACATTACAGGAGGTGGAGATTGAAATTAAAAAGCTGAAAACAGAAAAGGCAAAAGACTTGGTTGAACTTCAAGCAGAGTATCTAAAATGGGGAAGGAACACTCTTGCACCGCACATCATGGAAATATTCAACAACATCATTCAACAAGGATTCCCAAGAGACTTGACAACTAGCCTAGCAATACCCATTTTTAAAAGTGGAGACATTAATAATCCATCCAATTATAGAACCATTATGATCAATCCTTTGTTTGCAAAGATTTTCGGAAGCATGGTAGAAAATAGAATCTGTAAGTGGGCAGAAGTAAAAGAAAAGAGGGCAAAAGGGCAAGCGGGTTTTAGGCTGAAGCATTCTATAGTGGATCATGACATCACGTTGAGACACATTATTGAAAAGGTTTGGGGGGATAAAGAAGAAGTATTCTGCTATCTTGTTGACTTCAAAAATGCATTTGACACAGTCCCTAGAGATAAGTTGTGGCATAGAATGGAAGAAATTGAAATTCCTTTGCATTATAGAGCTTCTATCCATAGACTTTATGAAGAGGTGAAAGCCAAAATTAGAACCTCAACGGGTATTTTAGAAAGCTTTAGAAGTGACATTGGAGTCAAGCAAGGTTTCCCTCTATCCCCTACTCTTTTTGGTTTATATATTGATAAACTGGAAGAGTGGCTAAATTTTTGAGATTCAACAAGAAGATTCAACACCCATGCCTAGTGCATTAAGCACCTGGTTTCATTAAGCACCCAAACTAGGGTGGGGCCCACAGTGCTGTTTTTGGGTGCATGTCTATTTTGGTTATCCCTTAATTAAGAAGGACATTAAACTGTAATCTATTCTCAATGTAGACTTGAATGAGTCAACTAAAAGTGATAAATTCAGTTAGCTAGTGGATTTCGAGTTAGAGGTTGTTGTTGAGGCATGCAGAGTAATTCTAGTCATAACAGAGTTTGAAGTGTAGTGGTGCATGAGTTGGTGCAAGTTGTAAATCAATTTAACTCAGTTAAGTGAGTTAAAATCAGTTGTGCTAGTTGTAACTGAATATACACTAGTGAGAGATTCAGTGAATTAAATATCAATTAATTCACAATCAGTGATCTCACATGCTATTGAGGATTTACTATTATTAGCTGCATGCATGTCAGATCCAGTGGAGACCTAGTTGAGTTCTAGGTGAAAGGGAAGTTGAATATCAGTTGTAGGATTATTGGATTGCACACTTGCAACCAAACACCCATTGGAGTTCCCATGATACTTGTGTCGTCAAGGTAGGCAAGAATTCCTATCTTTTAGGGATCTTTACCATCAGGGATTTCACAAGCAAGGTAGGTTGTCTGGAGGGTGAGAATTGGCTATGTGTTGGTCAGTTTTGCATATGACAGTGTGAGACAATTAGCTGAGTACTGGAGGGCTCTTATGAGAAGATTTTTGTATGTAATTGTTTCATGATCCATGCTTATATACAATAGAATATAGTGGGGTTTTTTAGCTGTAAGCTTTCCCCAAGAAATTATTTGTGTTGTGTGTTATTAATCTTTCTTCATGTTCATGTGATTAGCGATTGTGTTTTTAATTCTGCAAAATGTTCGTAGAAGTGATTCAGTATTTAACTTTAGTACATTGTTAGATCGGGTGAATCCAAGATATACATGTATGTTGTATAATTTCTACATGGTACCAGAGCACATGAAATTGCAGAAGTGAAGCAGGAGCTGAGTTTGTGACTGGATAGAATTTGAATTTGCAGAAAGACTTTCTTGGTGCTACAAATGATTCAAGATCGAAATGGCTTTCAATGGCTTGAGATTAGAGTATGAACTCGAGGGAAACTCGAACTATATTTTGTGGAAGGATGGGATGGAGGCAGTACTCAAAGACAATGGGTTGAAGGAATTCATTGACAAATATGTTCCTAAACCCAATGCTGCAGATGCTTCAAATATTGATGCATGGCAAAATAAAGTGTGAAAGGCGAGGAGGATCCTATTGGAGGGACTACGAGACCACATTGGCTCAAGCCTTCATGGGAAAGCCATACCATATGCAATGTGGAAGGCTTTAACAGATCTATTCCAAAGCAGCAATGACCATAGGAAATCGATGCTCAAAGATAAACTCAGAAAGATCAAGATGGAAAATGGTGACTCCATTTCAAAATTTCTAACAAAGTTTGTCCAATGTCGGGATGAACTAGGGAGCGTTGGAATAACAATTTTCGATGATGATTTGGTGAGCTTGGATCTCCTACGACTTCCCAAGAGTTGGCACAGTTATCAAGACTCTATCAATGGAAGGCAAAATTTCCAAATTGGGAACAACTGTGGTTGGATTTGGTGCAGGAGGAGTTCAGAAAGAACACCAGAGATGGATCTTCATATAAGAAACAAGAATGCCGGAGGATATGCAACTGGTGATGCCCTTGCCTCACAATTCGAGCTTGACTTATCATTGATTGCATGCATGGTGTCCAATGCATTGGGATTTGTATGGTATTTGGATAGTGGTGCTTCCTTTCACATGAACAGAGATAAGGAACTTTTCAGTAACTTGGAGGAGAAATATCTCCATATGCATATTGAAATGGGCGGCAATGGATGGTATAGTGCTACCGAGATTGGTGCCATTACCTTTCAGAGGGCGTCAGGTAAACCATTTCAATTAAAATATGTAATGCATGTACCAGGTCTGAAGAAAAATTTGGTCTCAGTCGCAATGTTTGAGGATCTGGCTATGATGTTGTTTTTAGTGATGGAAAATCTTTCTTGCGACATTAAAAAATGGGTCAAGCCAAGAGGATAGGGATTCGAGTTAAGAATATCTACAAGCTAGAGGTAGATGGATGGGCAAGTCAAATCAAGTGGTGAGCCGGGATGAGGGCGAATTATGACACAGGCGATTGGGCCATCTTCACCATGGAGCCTTGAAAGTCATGCAACAGATTTCTTCTGGTCTTCCCAGGGGTACACTTATTGTGAAACTAGCTCCAAAAAGAGAAGAAAAGAGATATCAATGCCTTAGAAATAAGCCACTTCGAGGGGGAAACCTCCAATACATTACATGAATGAACAATTCTTGGATGATTCAAATTAAAAAACCTCCTTTCTATATATAGGAGTCCATGGGGCCACAATGAACTCCTAGTGAGGCCACAATGTAATCCTAGCCGACCTAACAATAATAATTTAAGGGCACAATAATAACAATATGGGGGTTACAAGGGTACAATAATAACAATAAGGGGGTTACACTAACAACAATAAGGGACTATACTAGTAATATAGGGACCTAACATGCCCCTCTCCTTCAAAAAGTGTTGTCCTCAATGCTTGAGTAGCTTTGGGTGCTTCTGTATAAAATTCTCATCCTCCCATGTAGAATCTTCAGTGGGTAAGTTCTTCCACTTGATGAGATACTCCGAAATTGATCGATTCCGTAGTTGTCGAGTTCTTGTTTCCATGACCGCTTCAGGTTCCAATATGATTTTTCCTTCATCATCAAGTTCTGGCAATATTGTTTGAACTGGAATATTTTCACCTATAACCTTCTTTAAGCATGAAACATGGAAAATTGGATGCACTCGTGAAGAAGCAGGAAGCTCCAATTTGTATGCCATAGTACCAATCTTTTCCAACACCTTGTAAGGACCATAGTACTTTGGCGATAATTTATTATCCTTCTTAGCTTGCTTGAGGGACATTTGTTTATATGGTTGTAGCCGTAAAAATACCCAATCTCCTACATCAAAACTTCTCTCGCCGCGATGTTGATCTGCCTGTTGTTTCATTCGATTTTGTGCCAAATTCAGGTTATCCTTTAAGAGTTGGAGAACTTCTTGCTGATGCTCGATGTGATCTTCGACTGCTTGAACCTTCGAATTTTCCCTTAAAGATGATGTGATGGATGGTGGACGATATCCATAAAGTGCCATAAATGGGGTCATTTTTGCTGCAGTATGGAAGGAAGTGTTATACCACCATTCAACTAGAGGTAACCACTTGACCCATTGTGTTTGTTTATCAGATACAAAACAACAAAGATATCCTTCCAAACATTATTTACTATCTCAGTTTGACCATCGGATTGAAGATGATAAGATGAGCTATGAGCTAATTGAGTACCCAAACAAGAAAATAACTTCGTCCAAAAATTTCCAGTAAAAATGGGATCTCTGTCGCTCACAATAACCCTTGCGCTTCCATGTAGCTTTTGAATTCTATCCATAAATGTAGTAGCAACTGTACTTGCTTTAAATGGATGAGATAATGCACAAAAGTGTGCATACTTGGTAAGTCTATCAACTACCACCATGATGACACTCTTTCCTTCGGACTTAGGTAAACCAGTGATAAAATCCATTGAAATCTCCTCCCAACGTTGACTTGGAATGGATAAAGGTTGTAGAAGACTTGGGGTCTTAATTGTCTCAACTTTATTCTGCTGGCAAACCAAACATTCCGCCACAAACTTTTGAATATCAGATTTAAGGCCATCCCAAAAAAATTTTTTCTTCAACCTGTGGTAAGTTTTTAAAAATATTGAGTGTCCTCCTAAAGGAGAAGTGTGCAATTCCAAAAGAATCTTTTATTTTAGTTGGGAATTCTTACAGAGATATAAGCGATCATTATACCATATGGAATCATTTTTCCAACTAAATGTATCAGATGTACTAGGATCTTGCTGCAACTTTTGGATGAGTGTCCACACGTCTTCGTCCTTCTTCCATTCATCTCTTGCTTCGGTTATCCAATCTGGTTGGATAATAGAAATGGCACAAAGCAATGCTTCCACCTCTTCATTCTTTCTTGAAAGTGCATCTGCAACAACATTAAGCTTTCCTTTTTTGTAGATTATTTCAAAGTCATAACCCAACATCTTTGTGACCCATTTTTGCTACTCTTCTGAAGATAGTCTTTGTTCCAAAAAGTGTTTAAGACTATCATGATCAGTGTTTACCTTGAAGTGTCTTCCCATTAGGTAAGTTCTCCATTTCTTTAGTGCATGCAGTGTTGCTAACATTTCCTTCTCATAAATAGGTTTATGTAAATACTTTCCTTTGATTGGACGACTTTCAAAAGCAATGGGTCTTCCTTCTTGCATTAAAACAACACCAATTCCATTTCCTGAGGCATCACATTCCACAATAATGGTTTTTGTGAAGTCTGGCGTAGCTAAGACTGGTGTTGGGCACATTGTCTCTTTAAGATGTTCAAAGGCCTTTGTTGCTTCAGGAGTCCAAGAAAATGCATCTTTCTTCAATAATGTTGATAGAGGTGCTGCTATTCTCCCATAATTCTTAACAAACTTTCGATAATACCCTGTTAACCCGAGAAATCCTCACAACTGCTTTATGGTTGTGGGGAATTTCCATTCCTTAATGGATTTACTTTTGTTAGGGTCTACCTTAACACCCTCGTGAGATACAATATGACCCAGATATTCCACCTCTTGTACTCCAAAGAAACATTTGGATGTTTTTGCATATAATTGTTTCTCCAGCAATAGTTTGAGTACCCTATCAACATGTTGAACATGATCCTTCCAAGACCTGCTGTAGATTAGTATATCATCAAAAAATACTAGCAAAAATTTTCTAAGGAAAGGTTTGAAAATGGAATTCATCAACCCTTGAAATGTAGAAGGTGCATTGGTAAGGCCAAAAGACATGACCAAAAATTCATAATGACCCTCATGAGTTCGAAATGTTGTTTTTGAAATATCTTCAGTCTTCATTCTAATTTGATGATATCCTGAACGAAGATCCAACTTGGTAAAATAAATTGCTCCATGTAATTCATCCAATAATTCATCAATCACAGGAATGGGAGATTTATCTTTAATGGTGAGCTTATTGAGCTCCCTATAATCCGGACACATTCGCCATGATCCATCCTTCTTATGTACCAATACTACAGGAGCAGAGAAAGAACTTTAACTAGGTTGAATTATACCCGCCTCTAACATTTCTGCAATCATACGTTCAATTTCGCTCTTTTGGAAGTAAGGATATCTATAAGGCCTGGTGTTTGGAGGAACACTTCCTGGAATCAAATGAATAGCATGATCATGATCACGAATAGGTGGGAGTCCTTTGGGAGTTTCAAACACCTTGGAATGATTGTCGAAGACTTGTTGGAGATCTACAGAAATAGATGATTTTGATGTTGGAACTTCTAGTGAGCATAATTGTGCAATTACGCCTCGCTGTTCTTTCTTTAGAAGCTTTGTCATGACATTAGAGCTTATTATCCTTCCTGGCTTCCACGCAATACCCCGTAATTCGACTTCCTTTCCTTCTGAAAAAAATTTCAAGAAAAGTTCTTGAAAATTAAAAGCTACCGTCCCCAAAGATTGTAACCATTGTACTCCTAGTACAACATCAGCACCTGCCATAGGAATGGAAAGCATTGGACTAGTCAATACATATTCCCCCATGGTTAGCTTGATATTATGGCATTTCCCAGAGCAATTTATAGTTCCTCCATTTGCAACCATCACTTGACATTCTGGTGTTGGGTATAGAAACAATTAAATTCCTTGGCTACCTTACAATGAATAAAATTATGGGTACTACCTGAATCAATCAACACTATTACCTTTTTCTTCTTGATATGTCCTTCTATCTTGAGAGTTTGAGGAGTGGTAATTCTTGCCAATGCATTACACGATATGGTCAGACTCATTTCTTCCTCTTCTTGGGTTGGTTCTTGGTGTATATCCTCTTATTGTTCATTTTCTTCTTCCTCTTCACAATCTATGTAAAATAATTTCTTCTCAGCACACTTATGACCTTTAGTGTATTTTCTATCACAACTGTAGCAAAGCCCTTTTGCTCTTTTTTCTTCCAATTGTTGTGGTGTCAACCTTATAGGTTGTGGAAATCTAGGAGTAGCGACACTTCCCTCTTTATAGAAGTGAGTGGTAGGCTTCCTTATCGCCATAATTTTACATTCATTTTTTCCTTCCAACCCGAATGCCTTATCCAGTGAATCAAGTTCCAAAACGCGAACTTCATGTTGGATGTTATCCTTTAAAGTACCTATGAAGAGATCAATCATGTGTTCCTCTGGAATATCAGTTACCCTTATATTCAATTTTTGGAAGTCCTCAATGTGCTCCCCCATTAAACCCTTTTGTTTGAGATTTATCAATTGGCTAAAGAAGGTGTTGGTCTTTGTATCCTCATAATGTGCTATCATTTCCTCCGTAAAAATTGACCAAGTGACAATTTTTTTACGGGAGCAAAGCCATCGATACCATACAAATGTATTTTGTTCTAAATGTAAAGATGCAATGCGTACCTTTTGTGTGTTTTGCACATTATGGAGATCAAAATATTGCTCCATCTGTAGTATCCATGTTACAGGATCCTTTCCATCAAACTTCCTCATATCCATTTTTGGAATATGGTGGTTCTTCCCGCCAACATTAGATTTTATGAAATCACGATTAACATTTATTTTGTTCTAATCATGAGTTTCCTCTATGATATTTTCACCATTAGGAAACATTTCTTGTATCAAATTTGTCAAACCTTCCATGTCTGCTTTTAGATCATTCTTCATGTTTTCCATTTTCTCATCGATCTTAGCTTCCATGTCATCCATCTTAGATTCCATGCCAGCTTCCATGCCATCTATCTTAGATTCCATGCCATTCTTCAAACCATCCATCTTAGATTCCAAGCCTTTCTTCAAACCATCCATCTTAGTTTCCACACCTTTCTTCAAAACTTCCATGTCATTTTTTGTTGCTCTTTGTGAGAGCGAAATTTGTTGCACTTGCTCTTGTAATTTTGATATGTCATGTTGCCATTCTTCGTCTTCATGAGTCATAGTAGAGATTTATAAAGGCTTAATGGGTGTTGAATTCTTTTTAGGGGCCATTTTAGAATCCAATACTGATATCTATTCTACAATATGCCCTTGGAATCAATTCAACTTGATTCTTCAAACAAGACTTATGCAATTCGAAAAAATAAATAAAAATACACACCTTTTACTTGCTTTTGAGGAGCTCGATATTGAAAATGAATTATCTTTATAATTGAGGATCCTCAATATCTGAAATTAAGCCCTGTAGTAGCCCTCTGAAGCTTATTTCAAATGCCACAGGTCTGATCTTATTTGGATTCTTCAAGCCAAAGTTATGTCCAATCTCCCACAATGACCCAATTTTGGACAGGTTCAGTAGAGCGAACTTGTACGACTTGTCACGTGTCACTGTTTCCTCCTTTGGCTCTGAAATTGATAGACCAAAAACCACAGTCCGTGTACTTGTGGCCAATTTTTACAGCATTCCAATCCGATTCTCAGAGAGAGATCTATGAAGATTTTCCCACGATCACCTCTTTGAGATGAAATTCAGTATCCTCAAAAAGCCCTAACTTCCACAGATCATGTCTCCAAAAATATTGCGAACCAATATCTTAAACTTTGCGAAAATGTTCCTCAGGATTGTTGCTTCACACTCTAAAAATTTCGGCTTTTGAACCTTCTTCGAAAAAAATTTATTACGAAAATACCACGATGACCTGTTTAGGTTAAATTCAGGAGCCTGCAAAATGACCTAATTTTCACAGATCATATATTCGAAAATATTGCGAACCAAGATCTGAAATTTTGCGACGATGTTCCTTAGGATTTTGGCTTCGCACTCTAAAAATTTCAGATTCTGAACCTTTGTAGAAAAAAAGTTATAGCAAAAATGCCACGATGACCTGTTTGGAGCAACGAAACCCTAGAATCTCAAAGTTCTGATACCAAATGTTGTGAAACCAACTCCAAAAAGAGAAGAAAAGAGATATCAACACCTTAGAAATAAGCCACTTCTAGGGGGAAACCTACAATACATTACATGAATGAACAATTCTTGGATGATTCAAATTACAAAACCTCCTTTCTATATATAGGAGTCCATGGGGCCATAATGTAATCCTAGTGGGGCCACAATGTAATCCCAGCCGACCTAACAATAATAATTTAAGGGCACAATAATAACAATATGGGGGTTACAAGGGTACAATAATAAAAATAAGGGGGTTACACTAACAACAATAAGGGACTATACTAGTAATATAGGGACCTAACAACACTTGCGCAGCCAGACACATGCAAGGGATGTACTATGGGAAAATATGTAAATGCCACCTTTCATGAGAAGGAAAACCAAGCTTCAGGGATCCTTGAGAGAGTTCACACAGATGTGTGTGGTCCTTTATCGGTTGCTTCAACAAAAAAACATAATTACTATGTAATCTTTGTTGATGAATTTTCTTGTAAGTGCTGGACCTTCTTCATGCAAAAGAAAGATCAAACATTCTCTAAGTTCTGTGAGTTTAATGCACTGGTGAAGAAATATTCAGGGCAGAAAGTGAAGGCTCTTAGGAGCAATAATGGTGGAGAATACATCTCTAACGAATTCAATAACTTCTATAGAAAAAGAAGGAATTCGAAGAGAACTCATAGCGCCTCATAACCCACAACAGAATGGGGTCGCGAAGAGGAAGAATAGAACTATTGTGGGTGCAACATGAGCGATGTTTCATGATCAAGGCCTACCGATGCATCTGTGGGCGAAAACATGCAATACAATGGTACATGTGCAAAACCATTGTCCTCATAGAGTACTTGGCACGAGTACACCTGAAGAAGCTTTCACTGGTAAGAAACCTGATGTTTCACACTTCAATATTTTTGGATCATTTGTTTATGTGCATGTGACCAAGGACACTAGGAAGAACCTGGAGCCAACAACTAAGGTTGGGATTTTTGTGGGATACACTAAAACACCCATAATTATCGCGTGTATTTTCCAAACAAAAAAAGGAATGTTGTACAATGAGATATCAAATTTGATGAGGAGAAAGCCATGCGGTTGTCCCTTGAGAGGGAGCTGGAATTGCATGCAGAGGAGGAACTATTGGTTTCGAAGGATGAGTCTCAAGATGTGGATCAACCACATGAGGAGGTTCATGGAGTGGAGGAAAACACTCATGTAGATTGATCCATCAGAAATGGCAGATGGTGCACCATAGAAGATGATAGATTGAGACTTGATGATGCACAAAATGTAGGAGCCCCTACTTCATAGCGCAGACAAAGATAGTCTCCTGACTGATTTACTGGATACATGGCTCTTATGAGAAATTGTATTGTGACTGAACCATATTCCTTTCAGGAATTAGCACAACAACCTACTTGGGTTGATGCAATGGTGGAGGAGTCTGAATCCATTGTCAAGAACAGTGCATGGGAGATAGTCCCAAGACCGATCGACAAATATATGGTTGGATCGAGATGGATCTACGAGGTAAAGCAAGCTATTGATGGGAGTGTGGAGAAATACAAGGCCAGATTTGTGGCTTGAGGATTCTCACAGATTGAGGGGATAGATTATGATGAGACTTTTGCACCTATTGCAAGGTACTCTTCCATAAGATCCATCCTTAAACTCTTAGTGTAGATGGGCTAGCGCATTCATCAGATGGATGTAAAAACTGCGTTTCTCAATGGGATCATTGAGGAAGAGGTGTACATAGAGCAACCTGAAGGTTTCAAGATCTTCAACAGCGAGTCACATGTGTGCAGGATCAAAAGAGCATTGTATGGGCTGAAGCAAGTACCCCGTGCTTGGTACACTCGGATAGACAGCTATTTCACCGGACTGGGCTTCACCAAAAGTTAAGCAAATGAAAACCTGTACCAGATTGTGGCTGAGGGTAAGTTATTGATCATTGTTCTTTATATTGATGATCTAATTTTGACTGGTGATGAGAAACTGATACACTCATGCAAGGAGGATCTTGCAAGGGAGTTCGAAATGAAGGACATGGGACTCCTTCATTATTTCCTTGGATTGGAAATATGGCAGCGGGATGGTGAAATTTTTGTGTCTCAAGGCAAGTATGCAAAGGAGATACTGGGTATGTTTAACATGGAGAGCTGCAAACCCATGGATGCTCCTCTTCCAAGAAATTGGAGGAAAGAGGATGCTACTTATAGAGAGGTAGTGGATGCTACTGCTATTGACAGTTAGTGGGTTCACTAATGTATTTTGTGAACACGAGAGTAGACATTTTCTACGCAGTTAACCAACTGAGTCAAGCTATGGTTTAGTCTACCAAGCTCTTTTGGAAGCTAGGGAATCATGTCCTGAGATACCTAAGGGGCACATTAGAGTATGGTTAATGGTACAGACGGATGGATGGAGTGAAGCTGAATGGCTTCACAGATGTAGATTGGGCTGGCAGTCCATCGGACAGAAAGAGCACATCAGGGGGGATCTTTAGCATTGGATCGACAACAGTTTCCTGGTACAACAAGAAACAACGATCCATGGCACTCAGTTCAGCAGAAGCAGAATACATGGCAGCAAGTCAAGCTGCATGTGAGGCTATCTGGATAAGAAAGATCTTGGTTGGTTTGTTTGGTTCTCAGATGGATCCGATAGTGATTCATTGTAATAATCAGAGTTGCATTAAACTCTTTATTAATCATGTGTTTCATGATAGGTCCAAGCATATAGATATCTGATACCATCATCTCAGATATTGTGTGTAGATAAGGATCATTTTGCTTCAGTACATTCCCACGGAAGATCAGGATGCAGATATTCTGACAAAGGCGCTCACCAGGAGCAAATTCGAATACCATAGAGACAGGATTGGGGTGAAGGATAATCCCTTTCTTGTTGAGAGGGAGTGTTAAGATTCAACACCCACACCTAGTGCATTCAACACTTGGTTTCATTCAACACCTGGTTGCAGTAAGCACCCAGACTAGGGTGGGGCCCACAGTGCTATTTTTGGGTGCATGTCTATTTTGGTTATCCCTTAATTAAGATGGACATTAAAATTTAATCTATTCTCAATGTGGACTTGAATGAGTTAACTAAAAGTGATAAATTCAATTAGCTAGTGGATTTCGAGTTAGAGGTTGATCATGGGGCATGCAGAGTAATTCTAGTTGTAACATAGTTGGTGCAAGTTGTAAATTGATTTAACTCAGTTAAGTAGGTTAAACTCAGTTGTGCTAGTTGTAACTGAAGATACACTAGTGAGAGATTCAGTGAATTAAATATTAATTAATTCACAATCAATGATCTCACATGCAACTGAGGATTTACTATTATTAGCTGCAAGCATGTTAGATCCAGTGGAGACCCAGTTCAGTTCTAGGTGAAAGGGAAGTTGACTATCAGTTGTAGGATTATTGGCTTGCACACTTCCAACCAAACACCCATTGTAGTGCACATGATACTTGCGCAGTCAAGGCAGTGTTGGGTGTGGAGCCTGATTATCTTGTTTACTTTGTATCAAAGCATTGGACCCTTGTACCTTAAATGGGGCGGCAACGTCGCCCGTAATTAATCGCTGCCATGGGGGGTTTTGGGGGCAGCGCCCCCGAAGCTAAAAACAGATGTAAAATTTCCTTGTAAAAGTATAGTAATTTCTAGTCAATCTGGGCCGTTCATTAGGCGGATGATCTGACGGTAGAAGTTATGTTTAGTTTAGGGTTTTTTTCCCTAGAAGGCAACCCCTCTCTTTGTATGAGGGTATTGTATTGCGGCTGTGTATTACATGTGTATTCTTTGAGCGAGAAATAGATAGGGAGACTATGAGAGAGAACAAAGGATATTACAGTGGATCTGCTGTAGGTTTTGTCTCTTCATTTTGCTGGATAATAGAAAGGAAGGACTGGCTGTTCGGGGTGGACGTAGCCCAAACTGGGTGAACTACGTATATCTGTGTCTCTCTGATTTTATGTGTTTTGTGTGCTTGTATTTTCCACATATTTTATGTGTTTCATTGCACCATAATATATAATTTTCTAACAACTAGAATCAGAGCCGAAGGTATATTTGGCTGATAAACTCGCAGGAAAGAAGGGTTCCTGGTTCGAGTGGGAGCAATGGCGGAAGATGGTAAGTTTAGGGTTGAGAAATTTAACGACCAAAACTTCTCGCTGTGGAAGATGCAAATGGAAGATTATCTATATCAGAAAGATTTGTACCTACCATTGAGCGGAAAAACAAAGAAGACGGCGGCCATGACAGACGCGGAATGGAACATTCTCGATAGAAAGGCACTCAGAATAGTACGATTGTGCTTTGCAGCATCAATCGCCTTCAATATTTCTAAGGAAACAACAACATAGGGTTTGATGCAGACGTTGGCGAAACTATATGAAAAACCCTCGACCTCAAACAAGGTATTTCTTATGAAACGATTATTTAATATGAAGATGTCAGAAGATGGATCTGTTGCAGACCATTTAAATGATTTTAATACAGTTACCAGTCAGTTAAGTTCTGTAGGAGTGAACTTTGATGATGAAGTTAGAGCTCTGTTATTCTTGTGCTCATTGCTAGAAAGCTGGAATGGTTTAGTTATGGCCATTAGTAACTCTGTCTCTGGATCTAGTACTTTAAAGTTTGATGATGTTGTCGGTGCTATCCTTAGCGAGGAAATGCGACGAAAAAGCTCCGGTGAGACATCTGGTAATGCTGGCGTGTTCAGGGGAAGGAAGAATGAAAGATGTTGTTTCAGATACCTAAAGAATCAAGGAAAGGAAGGTCTAATTCCATATCAAGTATAGTGTGCTAGAAATTTGAAAAGAAAGGACACCTGAAGAAAGATTGTATATCTCGAAAGGGAAAAGAAGGAGACACACAACAAGAAAAAAATCATGAATAAAATGAGACATGTGATGTGTTACAATATGCCTTGATTATTTATGTCAAAAATGTTATTGATTCTTGGGTTATTGATTCAGGGGCCTCATTCCATGCCACACCCGATAAGAAATATTTTCATGACTATGTTCAAGGATATTTTGGACAAGTCCATTTGGGTGATGATAAACCCTATAAAATTGTTGGAATGGGTAAACTTGTTGTAAAACAACAGAATGGAAACCAATGGCTACTAAAGGAGGTAATGCATGTTCCAGATCTGAAGAAAAATCTGATTTCAACAGGGCAGTTAGGCGGTGAAGGTTGTGTGACAACTTTCACGGATAAAACTTGGAAGGTCACCAAAGGAGCCCTGGTAATAGTAAAAGGTGAAAAGGTTGGTACATTGTATTTATGCAATGGTATTTCTAACCCTGTTAATGCTTTAAATTCCAAAGGAGCAAATGCAACATTATGGCATCATAGGCTCGGAAACATGAGTGAGAAGGGGATGAAGATTCTCACCTGTATGAATTTGTTGCCCGGGCTGAAGAATGTTGATTTGGATTTCTGTGAAATTGCATTTATGGAAAACAAAAGAGAGTCAGATTTCTCAGAGTTGGGAAAGAAAAGAAGAGCAAAAAATTGGATCTTGTGCATACAGATGTATGGGGACCTACTCAGGTATCATCTCTCAGTGGCTCTCTCTATTATGTTACATTTATTGATGATGCAACTATAAAAACTTGGATTTGTTGTATTCAAAATAAATCTAATGTATTTGATAATTTCAAGAAATGGAAAGCTTTGGTTGAGATTGAGACACGAAAGAAGTTAAAGTGTCTCAAATCAGACAATGGAGGTGAATATTGCAGCAAAGAGTTTGATAGGTACTATTCAGAGCATGAAATTCGTAGAGAGAAGACAGTTCCAAGAACACCACAAGAAAATGGTGTGTCAGAAAGGATGAACAGTACAATCATGGAGCGTGCAAGGTGCATGAGATTGCATGCAGGATTGCCTTTACAATTTTGGGCAGATGCTGTAGATACTGCTGTTTATCTAATAAACAGAGGGCCTTCAAGTTCCTTGGATGGTGGTATTCCAGAGGAAGCATGGACAGTAAAAAGGTAAACTAATCTTTTTTAAAGCCTTTCGGCTGTGAGGCCTTTGTCCATCTTAATAAAGAAAATAGAACAAAGCTTGAGGCAAAATCAAAGAAATGTACCTTTATTGGATATGGTGTTAACGATTTTGGTTATCGTTTATATGATTATGAAAATCACAAAATCATTAGGAGCAGAGATGTAATATTAAATGAAAAGGTATTGTATAAGAATTAGTTGCAGGAAAAATAAACAGGAAAAAGAAAACAAAGAATACACAGTTCTTGATGAGATCACAGAAAAGGTAAAGGTGCCCGAAAATAATAATAATCAACAACTACGTTGAACAAAGAACCACCACAACAGCAAGAGACACCTCAAACACCTGAAAGTGGTGTTAGAAGATCTACCAGAATAAGTAGACCCCCTAAACGATACTCTACTTCATTATATTATTTATTGTTGACTTATTCTAGTGAACTCGAATGTTATGAAGAAGCAATGCAGGTTGAAAGCAGGAAGAAGTGGGAGCTAGCCATGGATGAAGAGATGGACTCTAGGTGTTAAACTGCATTTGGACGTTAAGTTATAAATCAGGTGCAACCACATTTCAGAATAAATGGGTTTACAGGTTGAAGGAAGAAGATGGAGGAAAATAGAGGTACAAAGTTAGACTTGTGGTGAAGGGCTTTGCACAAAAGAAAGGTATTGATTTTGATGAAATATTTTCTCCCGTTGTTAAGATGACTTCAATTAGAACTATTTTAAGTCTTGTAGTAGCGGAAGATTTGCATCTTGAACAGTTAGATGTAAATACAACATTTCTCCATGGAGATTTGGAGGAAGAGATCTATATGGAGCAACTAGAAGGATATGAGGTCAAAGGGAAAGAAAAATTAGTGTGCAGGTTAATGAAGAGCTTGTATGGCTTAACAGGCTCGAAGGCAGTGGTATCTAAAATTTGACAGGTTTATGTCCGAACAAGGTTATACTAGATGTCACTCTGATCATTATATTTATATGAAAAAGAAAAATGATGGCAGCTATATTATATTGTTATTGTATGTAGATGACATGCTTGTTGCAGGGTCTCACATGCAAAAGAAATAGTACGTTCAAACAAAAATTGGTGCAATTAATTTGCAATGAAGGATTTGGGAGCTAAAAACAAACTTTTAAAAGGAGGATAATCTGAAGACAGGAAAAATCGCAAATTAACACTTTCTCAGAATGAGTACATACAAAAGGTGTAGAAAATATTTACTATGCAGAACGAAAAACCAGTTAGTACACCTTTTGTTAGCCATTTCAAACTTATTAAGGAGATGTGCCCCAAGACCCAAGAAGAAATGGATTATATGTCTAAAGTTCCATATGCATCAGCAGTTGGAAGCTTAATGGCAATGGTTCTGGCAGAGCATGTTAACAAGAAACAGAATTGTAGAAACTGAGAATGTCACTAATTG
This sequence comes from Pinus albicaulis, assembly GCA_034641835.2. NCBI lineage: Eukaryota > Viridiplantae > Streptophyta > Pinopsida > Pinales > Pinaceae > Pinus > Pinus albicaulis. Next base: position 48,285,100 of record CM076584.1, read on the forward strand.
GTCTTTCAAGCGACGACGATGAAGATGAACATGATTGTGGTCCAAAGAGGAGAGTCATTGTCCGGTAAAACAAAGGAGTGTGAGCTGGCACACCTACTTCAAGTGGGAGATTGTTGGGTGGCTTCCCGATTATCTTGTTTACTAGTATCACGCATTGGACCCCGTGCCTAGTGTCGGCGCAACGCCGCCCGGTGACCACTGGCTTCGAGTCTCAGAAGTGCAGCTGACGGAGGAAGCTCCCTCGGGCGGGGTTTCAGGCGTGTCTCAAAGCTGCAAACAAATGGTAAATTTTTCTTTGTAAAAGTATAGTAATTTCTAGTCAATCTGGGCCGTTCATTAGGCGGATGATCTGATGGTAGAAGTTATGTTTAGTTTAGGGTTTTTTGCCCTAGAAGGAAACCCCTCTCTTTGTATGAGGGTATTGTATTGCGGTTGTGTATTACTTGTGTATTCTCTGAGTGAGAAATAGATAGGGAGACTGTGAGAGAGAACAGAGGATATTATAGCGGATCTGCTGTAGGTTTTGTCTCTTCATTTTGTTGGATTATAGAAAGGAAGGACTGACTGTTCGAGGTGGACGTAGCCCAAACTGGGTGAACCACGTATATCTGTGTCTCTCTGATTTTATGTGTTTTGTGTGCTTGTATTTTCCGCATATTTTATGTGTTTCATTGCTCCATAATATACAATTTTCTAATAGGCAGGCAAGAATTCCTATCTTTTAGGGACCTTTACCATCAGGGATTGTGCAAGAAAGATAGGCTGTCTGGAGGCTAAGAATTGGTTATGTGTTGGTCAGTTTTGCATATGACAGTGTGAGACAATTAGCTGAGTACTGGAGGGATCTTGTGAGAAGAGTTTTGTATGTAATTATTTCATGATCCATGCTTAATATACAATAGAAGATAGTGGGGTTTTTTAGCTGTAAGCTTTCCTCGGGAAATTATCTGTGTTGTGTGTGATTGATCTTTCTTCATGTTCATGTGACAGTTGATTGTGTTTTTAATTCCGCAAAAGATTTGTAGAAGTGATTCAATATTTAATTTTAGTACATTATTAGATCGGGTGAATCCAAGATATACATGTATGTTGTATAATTTCTACATAAATTTGGAAGGTGGGGATGGTGTTCGGTCGGGGGGTGTTTGTGATAAAGCTTCTTTTATATGTTGATGATCTTGTATTGATTTCTAAATCGTCCCATGGATTGCAGATGCACCTATATGCCCTTGAGCATTTTTGTAGATCAGTGGGGATGCAATTCAATATTAGCAAGAAAAAGATAATGATTTTCTCTAATAAAAGGAAGCAGAGTCAACATACCTTCTTCTTTGAAGGAAACATTCTTGAAGAAGTAAATGAGTACAAATACCTCTGGATCGATTTCAACAACAAACTTAATTGGGAGGACTGCAGAAAGAAGAGAATATTATGAGGGTGGAAATAATTATATGCTCTTCAAAACATATGTAGAGAGGCAGAGTTATGGGATTGGAAAATGATTTAAGTGATTTTTGGACTCCAAGTTTGTACAGTGATGCTATAGGGGTGTGAATTGTGGGCTAGTAGCACCCCTGTCTCAAAATGGAAGCAAATTGAGAAAATCCAAAAACACTTGATCATGAGCAAGTTCAAAATAAAAATTTCAGTACCTTATGAGATAATGTTGAGTGAAACAAGAGCAACTCGCATCAAAGTAATTGATATGGTGCGACTCATAAGATATCTAAAAAGAATTGAGCAAATGGGAGTAGGTAGATGGCCTAATGTTATCTTCAAGGAAGACATGAGTGAAAGAAGAAAACATGGATGAGACAAAACTACACATGGATGCAAAAATGGAATATCTACCTCAATGCAGGTCCCACAAATAGCAAGGAGCTAAAATTTTGTTATGGAGAAGTTTCGTAAATAGGTATGGGGAAAAGAGTTGGGTAGAAAGAAGTACTACATTGAAGAATTCAACCCTATGTATGATCTCCAACAAAAAGAGTACATTGGAGCTAACATTACGTAGAGGGAAAAGGTTCTTATTGCTCAATTAAGAACCAACTCGCATCATCTTCGATGTGAAACAAGATGGTGGAAAGCCCTAAAAAAGCTTGGGAAGAACGAGCGTGTAAATTTTGCACGTCTAGGGCAGTGGAATCAGAAAAACATTTCATTTTGGAATGTGATGCATTCAAAGACATCATAGAAATTTATGGGAATATGTTAGCATCGGTTTCTTGGCATTGTCTTTTCAATGATGAGATTGTTGGAAGGTTGGGCCAGCTCATTATCAATTTGAATAAGAAAAGGACTGAAATGCAAAAGGTGAAAAACATGGAACTCATAGTCCCATAGACTATTTTTAGTCTCGAGGATGTTAAAATTTCATTTCGTTTCACAAATGAGCTCTCTCAGAGGTCAAAGTTTGCCAATATCCTGCTATAGCCTAGAAGTGATTCGACTCTGGTACTTCTGGCTAGTAAGATTTGCAAATTGATACCTAATGACTTGAGAAATTAACTTGAGAAATTAACTTGAGAAATAAATATGTAAAAAATAATTCGCAACAAATAAAAAATTGATTTGATAAAACTACACTTTCATAATCTAAAAAACATATTTCAAATTCAAACCATTTACCATTATAGTATACCATCCTCATAACAGAAATAATAATGAAATGATATTTTAATGTCCAAGAGAATAAAAAATAGTCTATGGGACTATGAGTTCCATGTTTTTCACTTTTTTCATTTCAGTCTTTTTCTTATTCAATTGATAATGAGCTAGCCCAACCTTCCAACAATCCCATCACTGAAAAGACAATGAAAAGAAACTAATGCTAACATGTTCCCATAACTTTCTCTGATGTCTTTGAACACATCACATTCCATTATGAAATGTTTTTATGATTCCACTGCCCCAGACGTGCAAAATGCACACACCCGTTCTTCCCAAGCTTCTTTAGGCCTTTTCCACCGTCCTATTTCACACCGAAGTTGATGCAAGTTGGTTCTTAATTGAGCAATAAGAACATTTTCCCTCCATGGAATGTTAGCTCTAATGTACTCTTTTTGTTGGAGATCATACCTAGGGTTGAATTCTTCAATGTAGTGCTTCTTCTTTCTACCCAACCCTTTTCCCCATACTCGTTTACAAAACTTTTCCATAACAAAATTCTTTAGTTCCTTGCTATTTGTGGGACAAGCATTGAGGTAGATATTCCATTTTTGCATCCATGTGTAGTTTTGTCTCATCCATGTTTCTTTCTTTCACTCATGCCTTCCTTGAAGATAACATTAGGCCATCTACCTACTCCCATTTGCTCAATTATTTTTAGATATCTTATGAGCCGCACCATAGAAATTTCTTCGATGGGATTTTCTCCTGTTTCACACGACATTATCTCATAAGGTACCTAACTTTTTTATTTTGAACATGCTCATGATCAAGCGTTTTTGGATTTTCTCAATTTGCTTCCATTTTGAGACAGGGGTGCTACTAGCCCACAATTCACATTTATATAACATCACTGGGCAAACTAGGAGCCCAAAAAGCACTTTAATCATTTTCCAATCCCATAACTCTGCCTCTCTACATCTGTTTTGAAGAGCATATAATGATTTCCACCCTCCTAAGATTATCTCCTTTTTGCATTCCTCCCAATTTAGTTTGTTGTTGAAATCAATCCAGAGGTATTTGTACTCATTTACTTCTTCAAGAATGTTGCTTTCAAAGAAGAATGTATGCTGACTCTGCTTCCTTTTATTAGACAAAATCATTATTTTGGTCTTGATAATATTGACTTGCATCCCCACTGCTCTACAAAAATGTCAAGGGCATATAGGTGCATCTGCAATCCATGGGCTGATTTAGAAATCAATACAAGATCATCAGCATATAAAAGAAGCTTTATCACAAACTCCCCCAACCGAACACCATCCCCACTTTTCAAATTTAGCCACTCTTCCAATTTATCAATATATAAACCAAAAAGAGTAGGGGATAGAGGGCAAGCTTTCTTGACTCCAATGTCACTTCTAAAGCTTTCTGAAATACCTGTTGAGGTTCTAGTTTTGACTTTCACCTCTTCATAAAGTGTTTGGACAACAACTCTATAATGCAAAGGAATTTCAAGTTCTTCTATTCTACGCCACAACTTATCTCTAAGGATTATGTCAAATGCCTTTTTGAAGTCAACAAAACAACATAATACTTCTTCTTTATCCTCCCAAACCTTTTCAATAATGTGTCTCAACGTGATGCTATGATCCACTGTAGAATGCTTCGGCCTAAAACTTGCTTATAATTTTGCCCTCATTTCTTTTACTTCTACCCACTTACTGATTCTTTTTTCTACAATGCTTCCGAAAAGATTTGCAAACAAATGATTGATCATAATGGTTCTATAATTGGAAGTATTATTAATGTATCCACTTTTAAAAGTGGTATTTCTAGGCTAGTTGTCCAGTCCCTTGGAAATCCTCGTTGAATGATGTTGTTGAATATTTCCATGATGTGCAGTGCAAGGGTGTTCAATCCCCATTTTAGATACTCTACTTGAAGTTCAACCAAGTCTTTTGTCTTTCCTGTTTTCAACTTCTTAATTCCAATCTCCACCTCCTGTAACGTGAAGAGTTTTGTAGTTGTGTTGAGCCCTTGGGGGGGCTCAGCCTCTGATTCTTTCTCATAGAGTTGTCTTGCATATTCAAACCATTGATTGGAAGTAATATTATTTTCGATTTTCTTCTTCCTTGGTTGAAGTTCCTGTCAAAAAAGTTTTGGGTTATTCTTGCCTAGATATATTAACTCTTCTTGCCTTGTTTGCATGAGCTCATCATTTTTCCTTTTTAATATATGCTTATATAACTTTACATTCATCTTCTCCTTGCTTATCATTTTCAAGGTTCTCCTTGCCATTTTACATTCCTCATCAAACCAAACATTTACAGGAAAACAATTTGATTCTCATTTCTTATTTTTTGCTCTTTTGCACTTCTCAAGTTCCCTTTGAATTATATTTGTTAACTCATGACCGTTGAAGCTTTGGAAACTAGTTTTCTCCTTTTGAATTAATCTCTCCAACATTGTCTTGAAGATAGTACAATTTTCTTGTGTTAGAAGAGTTTTGCCCCTTGGTAGTGATTCCCGAGAGCATTGGGTTTTTCTCCTATGCTGCCTTTCTTCTAACCATGATAACTTCATATAAATTGGGTTATGGTCTGATTTTAAATCCCAATTATGCTCTCCAATCTTAACTCCATCTATCTTTTCTATCAGGCTTTGTGAAAAAATCACATAATCAACGATAATTGTCCCATTGTATGTGTTGTAAGTGAAGTTCCCAGAACTTTTCCATATGTCTAGACCATTGCAAATAATTAAGTTGAAAGCACCACATAATGACTCCTCTCTAAAATGATTGCTAACTTTGTCATTTTCTGAACATCTCACCCATTGGGGATTCTCCTCTTTAGTGATCCAAATAGGATTGTGATCCTCTTTGCAACAAAGAATACTAGCTTGCTGATTTATTGTTTTAGCATTAAAATCGCCACTAAAAGCATTTCTCCTAGCTGATAGTATGCAGCAATATCTTGCTTTAAAGTTGCATACGAATCCTTGCTGTCTAGCTCCATATTTTTGTAAGTTTTTGAGACTTAAGGGGCAAAATTGCATATTGCAATTCTTATCTGATTCTCATTCTCTGATATTTTGAACCATAAATATTGTTTATTTGCATCTTCTTTCATCAACTTAATGTGACGACCTTTCTTTTCATTCACTAAAACTAGTATTCCCCCATACCCTTTGCCATTTCCTCCTACCTTGTTCCAAATTGCTAACTTCAAATAATCGTCAAACACACGAGTTTTGCAACCATCATGTTCATGAGTTTCTGTGAGACAAATTATGTCTATACTTTTCGTAATAGGCTCTGACCCAGGTCCCCTCCTCCAAGGGTAGCCTCTACAATTCCAACAAACTAAACTTAGGTAGAACTGGGTAGGATTTGAATGCTACATAGTTTGACACATGAGACTCAAATTTGAGACTTTTCCCCTTTTCATCCATGTTGCTCTTGTTGTTTTCCTTCATATTATCGAATTCTCAGTTTTTTCTTTACTGCCAGCAGTTGCCCTGTTTTGTCCTGAGTCCCAAACACTGCAATCACTGATTTACCATTGTACAACCATGCCCTTTTCTCTATTTTTCTTCACTTTTTTTGCCCTATTTTTCTTCACTTCTTCCCTTCTCTCCTCTTGTTGTTTGCTGGTTAAATCTTCATCTAAAAAGAAGTGTGAGCCTTTCAAGAGTTTCTTTTTGCTCAAAAGATGGTGTTTATCTTGCACGCTTACCATGGTGACTTTTATGAGACGAGAGCTCTCTTCATATATCTTCCCCACCTTCTTTTCTTGGAAAAATTTCCCTTTCCAATGTAGTTTCTCTTTCATAAAGTAACTTGTCAAATTGAGAGTACTTTCATACCTCCCATAATCTCTTATTCCTGTGATGATAAAGTTTGTTTCCCTGTATTTTCTTTCTTTATGTTCTCTTTTCTGTGATCTACGAGCACTTGCATCTTCTTCTTCCTCTGTCCTTATGTAACCATTAGCGTCTTCAACTCTATTTTTTATTTCTCTTGGACCATATTCCTTATTGTTCTTGTTTGTCTTCTCTTTCGAAATATGTGTTTGTTGAGATACTTGTTTATCTACCTGAGTTGCTTTAGAAATTATCACATCCTTGTTTGCTACCCTTGATTCTATCATGGTGTGCCATGTTGTCTTCATACTTTGCCATTCTTGTTTTCGTGTCTCTAGAGCCTCTTGTAACATTGTTACATGTTCTTTTAAAATTCTATTATCTTCCATTAAACGCTGATTTGCGAATGTGATCTCTGAAAATTTGCGGTTTTTTTCTTGTTCTCTGGCTTCCAAAATCTCCAGCCTTGTCCTGGCCTTCATTAGTTATTCGACATAGATATCTGATGACCAAGAAATGGTTGATTCTTCCTTATTTTTGCTGCCCTTATTTATTTTCTTTCTTTGTAACTGTTTTTTTTTTCTTTGTCTTTGTCCTTGTTCCAATTTGAGGCGAGCAAGCCTACCCCTTAAAATGACCCGATATTGCTTTGCATTTACCCAAATCCACTTTCCTATTTTATCTTTTGAAGTAATTTTGATTTAACCTAAATAATTGGTTTCCACATAACTTCATGAACAAAAAGTCTGAAAAGAAAATACTAAAAAGACCAAAACTCATATTCTCGAGTGAAAATAAGCAACATCAACAAAATGCACCAATTTATAGATTGCGCTAGCTCAACTGAAGCACTGGTCTATTATCAGTATTCTGAGACATCTTATAGCAGTCCGCTAGCGGCTTCCTGCTTTTTCTCCTTCCGACTCTCTGTAATAACAGACTTACAGGATTCGTAGTGCGTGATTCGAACCTACGGCTAGCCTGCACTCCAATCTCGTTCACGGCCTAGGTGAAATGCTCCCCTTTGCCGAAGATTTTGGTCGGATTGCGTGAGAGCTCTATGGGCTTATATGGAACTACACTATCCGCCCGTTATTTCTACTCTGTGGTGTACAAGTATGTAGAGATGGGCCTATAGTTTTTTTTTGCCTTTAGCGTTCCTATTTATCAGTTTTTTGGATCTGTTTCTAGTTGTGTTTTCAGGTGTCCTGTCTGATATTAGAGTCGTTTTCACTCACCTCTCTGATCTGGTTTTGGTAGATGTTCCAGAGAATTGTATTAGTTATATTATTGCCACGGTTGGGCTGATATAGCTTCAATCAGCGTTCAGATGAGATTTCTGGTTATAGAACTGGTTTATGTAAAGGGGTTTTTTAAGGATGACACAAATTTGTTATGATTGTAGTTTTCTGGTTAAAATTTGATTAAAATTTTTAAAATATCATAATGTTAGAGAGTTTAAATTGTCTTTTAATGGTAGAAATAGATTCAATACCATTTAAAATTTTTAGAGCATTCAAATTTTTTAATAAATTTTAAAAAAAATCCAAAATCTTTAAAATTAGTTTAACAACTATAATTCAAAATTTTAAAAAATTATACCAGATTTTATCATAATCTTTTTACCTAAATCTCCTGAATTTTCAATATTTTCAATTAAGTTTTTTAAACTATACTCTAGGTAAATATCTTTAATTCATTTATATCAGTAATGAATAGAAAAATATTATACTAAAAAAAAAAATGAACCTGTCTCATCAACCAGAGTGTATTTATACAATTCTAACGCATTTAAGTGGCTGTTGTACTCTACTATTGACAGTACGTGACCAATAATTTATTAATAATGGTTACTCTGCAAGTAGGGCGAGCTTTATTTCAGCTGCCATAGGCCCATTAATGCGGCCAGGCAGCTGAAATCTTTAAATCCACATCTGTATCAGTGCGTAACCAGGAAGTTATGAATCAATGGTTACTGTGCAACTAGTAGGTGGGATTTGAAAATATTTGACATCGAATATCTGGCAAATCTTTAAATCCACATCTGTATCGCTTAAGCTATACACCACTCCAAACTTTCATCAACCCCTGAGGGAGGACCAGTGAATACACCATCCAAGCAGGTTACACAATCCAGTAATAGTGGGCAGATCAAGCATTTAAACAAAACACCCATAATTTTAATTGTTGTGGGTGGATTTTTTTCTCGTGTCAAGTTCGCAAGTAGGTAAAGACTGAAGTCTGACATAGTTCGAAGGGAATATGAAGGTATTTGTAATACACATAACATGTTTAGTGCAGGAATTTTATATCTGAAGCTCACTTTAAATTTGATGAGTTTTGCAATTTTACTGTCTGCTTGGCCATTTTGATCATTTTAACAGTGTTTTAACATTGATTTTTTTTTTTAAAATTGTATTTAACTGTTTAATAACTGCTTAATAAAATAGTCTGGATGGAATTATTTTTGGGAATCTGGTAAAAAAATTTCAAAAAGACAGGTAGTTAGAGTGTTTCAATAGTTTTTTTTTTTTTTTTTTTTGGTGGAAATGGATCAAAATCGTAAAGTTTGACACCCTAAAGTATTTTGGGAGTTTTGTACGCCTTATTGAACTAGCTGCCTCCTTTTATAAAAAAACAAGTGCAAAGGAGGTATGGATTCTTTGAGTTGGAAAAAATAGGGATAATGTTTTATGATTAGATAGGTTTGTATTTTTATTTGTTCAAGATATAGAAACTCTCTCTTATCGACTATCTTTTAGCCTCATGGAATTTAAAATAATTTATTTCTTTCATTTCAGTTGCATATGCCCCACTGGCCTTTCATGTACAGATAAAGACAATGCATATCCCAATAAAGCTCCCTCTATTTTGTAGAGAAAATTGTAATAAATTAGAGTAAGCTTCCTCTAATTTGTAAAGAAAATTGTAATAAATTAGAGTTTAACTTGTGATGAAAGGTAACTAATAAAATTGCATATTACACTTAAAAAATAATTTTAACTTTGTTTGATCTTTTAGCTTGATATTTTTTTTGTTGAATTACTTTGTATTTTTGGAAGGGTAAATTTGAATTATTAAATGATAAAGGTACATGTAATTTTTTATTTTTTTTGTAAATTAGGATAGTTATATAAATTAAATGAGTGATAAACACAAATATGTATCAACTCATAATATGCATCAAAACACTTCATTAAACATCTCAAGTTGCTAAAATAAAAATAAAAAATTATAAGAATTAACAGAATCGTAATTTTGGAGATTCATCCCTCTACTACTAGTAGCAATTTTAATATGTAAATAGGTTTGTTACAATATCATAAACCAATAATGAATTTAATAATAATAAAATCATAATCATTTTGGAAAACAAAATTTCTTTTGGAAAATACACAATATTTTTAGTATTATAAACATATTTTTAGTATTATTTGTGTATAATACTAAAAATATTTTAAAATATTATATATAAGTTAAATCCCTATTATCTACCTAATAATTATTATAATTGATTTAAAATTGTTAAAAAACTATTCCAATATAAACATATCAGGATTAACATAAATATTTTAATAATGATAATCTGAAGAACAATTTTCATATGCTGACTGAACTTTTAAAGTAGTAACATAGGTCCAGTAGTAGAGAGACATGCAGACATCCAACTCAGGGTAGACAAAAAGGATAGGTGTTTTGTCTCACTGTGACGTTTATTTTCTGACAGGTCATTGAACCTGTGACTTTAATTTTTATCATAGGAAATTGTCATTAAGATTAAGAAGTTAATTAAGTACTATATGTTTATTTAGAAAAGTTTTTCTTTTAATTTTAGAAACTTGTTCTTACATTAAAAGAACATAGTCAAAGAATCTAATTGAAACTAAACGGTTAACAGTTTCAACTGAAAACTGTTGCCTACAATGGTATATAAGAAAAAAAGACACAGACTGTAAGTTTAGATTTTCCATCACTGAAAGAGAGAAAATAACAAAACAGAAACAGAGTTTTGTTCTAGGAACCATCTGAGTCCTAAAGTAATATTGCATGCCAAATTCTGTTGTAAGTTAATTCACTGTATACTATATTTTTCTTATTACACATAACATTAACCATTGTTTTCAAAGACTGTAACAATTAATGAACATAAGCAGTAACGCACAGGCGTGAGGGACGAAGAACAATTTTCGCATAGGTGCTGAAGAAAATAACGGTAATCGAAGAATTGACTATAAAGAATTCAGTAATTATACAGACAGAAGATTTTCATAAATGGTCACAACAAATATATAGACATTCATCTTTCCAGGTACAAATAATTTCACTTTCAAACACTAAACGTAATCTCAAGAAACAGACTTTATTTATTTTTGGTAAAAATATAAGTCTCTGTTGAAGAAAGTCCTGTAGGAATTTAGAAATGTTTTTAATTACATCTCAAAGACTACAGAGTAAGTTACAGGGTTAGGGTTTTGAAAACCCTGAAGACAAACCTACAGCTACCCCAACGATTACGACAGAGTAGTCACATTTTACAAATTTGCTATCAGAAAATGAAAGGAAGAAGGGCGAATAAAATCTAAGAGATTATTAAAAAAGGGAACAACCCTACCCAGTTAATATTGGGAGTCGTTGGTTGCTTGAATCTGAGACTCATGAACGGTTGGGGTTTTCTGTTACCTACAGAACCAACAGAGATCATAAGAGTCGAAACAAAACTTCGTATATAGTATTGGAACTAAGCCGAGTAAACAAACACGAATTTAAAGAGTGAGTACCTGGGTCAAAGCACAATTTGTACAAGAATCTTGATTATAACCCGCCGAGGACTGCTCACAAGGAGCCAGAAGTGTTAGGTCGAATAAACTTGCGGGAGAAATTGAATCAAGAAAGAAAAAATTACCTCTCAGAGCCGAGTTGGATTGGAACAAGCCCGGAAGTAACCCATGGGAGATTTAGACCTGTAGAAGCCACGAATAATTAATCACGAGAAATATTACCACAGAGACGAAGAATAAGACCAGCGTCGAGCTAAATAACAAATGGCAGAGACGAGAAGGCACCGAGGACAAATTTTTACCAGCTGCAAAAGGATACCAAACAACGGTGGGAAATATTGGCCATTGGTTGCCATAGTCACGGAACAAAAGAGCCGAAAAAAAGACCGAACCAGTTGAATGGAAGGAGAGTGAAACCCTCACAGTATCACGAAAGAGAAACCCTCAAACAACCAGAGAACAGTGTAAAATTGAACTGAAAGACGACGGAATAGGGTTTGTTACCGCACAGGAAGGGTGAAAATCGAGGACGCTAACAAGTGTCAGTGCCAGGCTAGCAACAGGACGGCTAATTATTTCTCCAATAAATTGAAATCAATCTGAATGAGATCATATCATATGGTCTTTTGAAAAGCGCACAAATGATAAAACATTTCATTGCCACTGTTATGTCAACATAATTATTTAAATAATTTCGAATCGATTGTAATATTATAATGTTGTTTAAATCAAATCATATGTTATGACTTGCAAATACCTTGTGTAAAGTTTATACATTCACGTGGTGAGCGTCAATCGGGATTGAGGGTCAAGCCCCATCGTAAGGAAATGCTTTCACATGAATCATGCAGGTAGGAAATAGTAGTATAGAGGAAATGCTCTCACATGAATCATGCAGGATAGCTACAACTACAGAGAGTGAACAACAAGATTGGGTTATTCAGTTACATAATTTGGTTACAACTACATATGTTAATATCATTTTTAGATAAGTATGAGTTCTTTGGTCCTAAGATGAAATATCATCATTCAAGAAGTTTAGAAAATAAGGTGTAGATTAGTATAACCCTTTCTTCTCTAAGAACCATAAGTGTCGAAGTACCAAAAAACAAATTTTCAGTGGGAAAAAAGAGATTACATCAAAATCACAAAGAATAACAACTCATCTATGGTATAACTTAGGTATTTAATGATATAACTTACAAAATATCTTGATAAACACATAAATAATTTCATCATTTTCCTCTAGAGTAATCATACATTTTTCATTTTTCAAAAATTTCAACCAAAAATAACTAATTACATCATTTAAATAATCCAACATAAACCTCGATGTGTAATTATAATCTTTACCTCATATCATTACAAATAAATGAACATAAATCTATATCATAGCATTAAAAAGACAAGAACATCCTCAATGACTACTCAAAAGAATGAACATTAATTTATGTGACACCAATAGAAATACATGAACATTAATGGGTTACTATGAGAATATATAAACACATTAAAGCACTCAATAACCCTTTCAATTTAAAAAATATATTATCACATTTATCAAAGGAATATGTGTTACAAGATAAAGCTATTTAGTTACATAATTTGGTTACAACTACATATGTTAATATCATTTTTAGATGAGTATCACTTCTTTTGCACAATGTTTTTTTGGTTTATGTATTCCTAGACACTATGCTAAAGGTGACCCATAAGGTGAGGTATTTGGTTGAAGTACTCTATGCTCCAACAATGGTCCTAAGATGAAATATCATCATTCAAGAAGTTTAGAAAATGAGGCGTTTGATTAGTATAACCATTTCTTCTCTAAGAGTCATAAGTATCGAAGTACCAAAAAACATATTTTCAATATGAAAAAATAGATTAGATCAAAGCCACAAAGAATAACAACTTATCACTCAATATATACTTGAAAAATACGAATATTTAAAAAAAATATATCACAAATACATATAAATATTTAAAATACCATGAGAAAATAAAAAATAAAATTAGTTTTCATATTTTCATTTAATTAATATATATTTCAACAAAACAAAAAAAAATAATATCTTACTTAACTATAATTACGAATTATTTGTAAGCCTAATCATTTATTGTACATTGGTTGAGACGCTTTGTCGGATAGAGGCTCTTGTGCTCATAGCAAGTTGAGAGAGAATTGGTCCTAAATTCTTCATATATCATCAAAAATAAAATTAGTTTTCATATTTTCATTTAATTAATATATATTTCAACAATACAAAAAATAATAATATCACACTTAACTATAATTATGAATTATTTATAATCCTAATCATTTATTGTACAATGTAGCTAACTTTTATTCTTAATAAAAAACAATTTGTTTGAAAATATATATATGTAAAAGTCTGGTTCACTTTTATATATTTCTATTTCATAATAACTTTCGTCCTCAATAAAACATAGTTTGTTTTTTTATAGTGAAAAAAACACAAATATATATTATGTGAAAGTCCTCTTCACTTTTATATAATTTTATGTATTTCTCTATTTGATTATTTTTTATTTTTTTTTAGAATTTTATTATTTTACTAGGTCCAAAAGAAATCCATCTATATTGAGTGACAATCGAATGAAACATTCAATTTGCAATATGATGAAAATGGTTTAAGGGACTGTCATTTCCAGTTTTTAATGAACATGATCCTGGACCTGTGGGTTATGGGATCACGGGATGAAAATGGTTTATGGGCGTGTGGTTTCGAGTTTTTAATGAACATGATCCTAAACATGTGGGTTATGGGGCCACAAATTACTGGTTCCCTAAAAATTAGTAATACAAGAGCCTTAAACTTTTCGAAATTCAACAAAGACACGTAATTATCTCAAGCACATGCCCAATCACATACTCAACACAGTGTTTCAAGCCCACAAACCCTAAACTCATCCCCAACCCGCATTTTATTCCTCATCATCTCAGGTTCCAACGTCGCAACAATGACGATTTCACCCAACAAGAATGATCACGTAGGAATTGTAACGATCTCTATAATTTGAAACGTTGTTTTATGTGAGTGATAGACCATGTCCATGTAAGGCATGTTGGCTAGCTCTGTTACCATTTGAATTTACAAACAAACTCCAACTAGTTTCTTAAATCATGTAACCAATAATGTGTTTACATTTTTTCTCACACATAAAAAAACGAATATAAATAAAAAGTAGTTACAATGTTTTAGGTGTAGACCTCAAACACTTGGCATGCATCTTTGGAATAAGAACCCTTTTTCTCTATCTTGACAATAAGAAACTGTGACTTCCTGCTAGTAGTCTGACAGTAGAACTGCTTGTAGCTTACGAACTGACAAAAACATTGATCTGCAATCATTTTTTGAGCCAGCATTCCTTCAAACAATTGGCAGTCGCCCTCTCGTAGCTTCGAAACAAGGGTGAAATATGTAAAAAAAAATAACAGAATGAAAACACAAAAGTTGGTATTCACAAATAATCCTATGAAGAAAGCGTTGATAAGCTCTTGCATAACTAAAATGATAATCCACTGAAACACAAAGGGAAAATTCTTGCGTAAACTTAAAGCAATCTCTGAAAAGGCAGTATTTAGGTAAAAAGCGTGGTAGTGCTATGGTCAAAACTCACGAAGAGTCTGTATCCAAACAATATTTGTGTGGCAACATCACATCCAAACCGATATCTGTGCGGCGACGTCACATCACTAGTTTGGAGGGTGAATTTATTGGTAGCATTGGTGACAAGCTGGGCTCTGAAGGCCTACCCTCCAGTGGACTTATGTGCAGTCTTCATACAAACCATGGAGCCATAAAAAACCCATTTTTCAGAAGAAAAAAATATAACAACTTTCATAATAAAAAGAGTGTTTACATTGACTTAGATCTTTACCCAGAGAGTCGGAAAACAACAAAACAAATCAGCCTGCCAACTGCATCAGAACAAAAAGCCTTAGTATAAAAGAATACAAAATATGCTCTAGAGCCAACAAAATGTCCCAAGGAACTGGGCATGAATGGTAGCAAAAAATGATAGGAAACAAATTCCTAAAATAAACATTCCATAAAATATATCCAACAATGAGACATCTACCAAAAGAGAACCAAAGAAAATATCTCCACAGAGGCCATACAAAATAGAGCACAAAGAAGCCATTAATTAGATCTCAAAGGAACCTTCCTGGAAAGGATTTGGTTTTTGAGGTGGGCGCGAGATATCTACCAAAAGAGAACCAGAGAAAATATCTCCACAGAGGCCATACAAAACAGAACACAAAGAAGCCATTAATTAGATATCAAAGGAACCTTCTTGGCAAGGATTTGGTTTTTGAGGTGGGCGCGGCCTTTGCCAAATACCCATCTTCGAATTTTGATGAAAGCCTAGATTGTGAAGGAGGCAACAATTGTTTGGAGGACCTAAAACTATTTTCCTTATTTCTGTAACTGATTAATAACAATATTCAATCCTAAGGTAGATATTAGTTCAATCGTCTAACATCAAAATTAACGGTACACATTGGTACAAGTGGCAGTTGAGGGGAGTTGTTTTCAAAGAGGCACACTTTAAAACGTAATTAAACGAATAGTTTTAAAATTCACACACACACACACACACACACACACACACATATATATATATATATCTTTAAAATTTGATCCCATATAATTATGGATAGAAATATCTGTATGTGTCATTCATAACTAACACATACACATTTAAGCCACAAAGTTTGGTTATCTATAATGAAAAAGTGGCATTGCATTGATTATACCCAACTTTATATGGACGCATGAGTGGTTGTTTTCAATACTTTCCGATTTATTACACTCTTACACATAGGCACATAAACAAAGAGTTGATGAGAGCCATTATGGAGTTGCAAAATATATTTCCAAATATGATATCGTGAATCATTACAAATGCAAATTAACCAATATGATCTTGTATTGATTTCTAAATCGGCCCATGGATTGCAAATGCACCTATATGCCCTTGAGCATTTTTGTAGAGTAGTGGGGATGCAAGTCAATACTAGCAAGACCAAAATAATGTTTTTCTCTAATAAAAGGAAGCAAAGTCAGCATGTGTTCTTATTTGAAGGCAACATTCTTGAAGAAGTAAATGAGTACAAGTACCTCAGGATTGATTTCAACAAAAAAATAAATTGGGAGGATTGCAGAAAGAAAAGAATATTAGGAGGGTGGAAATCATTATATGCTCTTCAAAACAGATGTAGAAAGGGAGAGTTATGGGATTGGAAAATGATTCAAGTTCTTTTTGGACTCCTAGTTTGTCCAATGATGCTATATGGGTGTGAACTGTGGGCGAGCAACACCCCCGTCTCAAAATGGAACAAATTGAGAAAATTCAAAAATGCTTGATCATGAGCAAGTTCAAAATAAAAAGTTTGGTACCTTATGAGATAATGTTGAGTGAAACAGGAGCAACTCCCATTGAAGCAATTTCTATGGTGCGACTCATAAGATATCTAAAAAGAATTGAGCAAATTGGAGTAGGTAGATGGTCTAATGCTATCTTCAAGGAAGACATGAGTGAAAGAAAGAAAACAAGGATGAGGCAAAACTACACATGGATGCAAAAAAGGAATATTTACCTCGATGTTTGTCGCACAAATTTTGTTATAGAGAAGTTTCGTAAACGGGTATGGGGAAAAGAGTTGTGTAGAAAGAAAAAGTACTACATTGAATAATTCAACCATGTGTGTGATCTCCAAAGAAAGTAGTACATTGGAGCTAAAACTTTGTGGAGGGTAAAGGTTCTTATTGCTCAATTAATAACCAACTCGCATCAACTTTAGTGTGAAACATGACAGTGGAAAAGGCTTAAAGAAGCTTGGGAAGAACGAGTGTGTACATTTTGCGCATCTAGGGTAGTGGAATCGAAAAACATTTCATTATGGAATGCGATGCATTCAAAGACATCAGAGAAAGTTATGAGAATATGTTAGGAACAGTTTCTTAGAATTGCCTTTTCAGCGAGGGGATTGCTAGAAGGTTGGGCCAGCTCATCATCAATTTGAATAAGAAAAGGATTGAATTGCAAAAGGTGGAAAACATGTAATTGATGGTCCCATAGTCTATTTTTAGTCTCGTAGATGTTAAAATATCATTTCATTTCAATACAATATTGCATGTTAGCACAGTAGGTTTGAAAAATTTACTTATGACAATTAATTTTTAAAATTTATATTATTTTTCAGGAGATTTATTAAATTATTAGAATAATGACCATGGGATTTTGGATAGACGGTGATCAGGTGCTCTGTTAAGGCACTCCTTGATGTGAAGTCACAAGTTCAATTCCCTGCATGATCGAGTTGATATATTAGACATGATGAAGATGTACTCCTACCAAAATTTAAAAAAAAATTGGACATGATGAAGATGTAATCCCACAAAACTTTATATATATATATATATATTAGAATAGTATAATTTATTTTAATTTTAGATTGAAAAGTGTAAATATTTAATTTTTTAATTAAAATTTTTGAAAAATAAATTTATAAAATGAGATCATAAAAATAAAATATTAAAAAATATGAATTAATATCTTACTTTTTAAGGTCTAGTAGACCTCATTGGTCCTAATGGATGTTAAAGAACAACAACAATATCATATATGTATAAATTATACTGGGTCTTGGATAGACGTTGATCGAAACACTCTAGATGTTAAGTCACAGGTTCAATTCCCCACCCTAATAAAGGGTTATTCTTAGACATGATCATAATGTAGCCTCACCAATGTTGAACTTACAAAAAATATATATTAAATAAATTTTATATATTAGTATTTAATTGTTATATTGGTAAGTATTTCAAGTTATATTGCTTGTTACACAATGTCCATTGGATGGAATAAACAAAATTTCAATATATATATATATATATATATATATATAGTGTGTGTGTGTGTGTGTGTGTAGGGGCTCTTTTTTTTCAAAAAAAAAAAAAACAACTTTCTATGTGTGGAGAGACTTTTAATATGGTAGGGATATTGTAAAACTTTATTAAATGTAATGTTGACTTGGTCAAATTATTTAAAATAAAAATAAAATTATTAATTATTAAAATAATTTTGAGATAGTGATTTGATGGGTTTGGTTATGGTGGTTTACAAACCCATGATATTTGTACATAATAATTGTTATGATAATGATTAAGCAAGACTACCAACTTAGACTCATTTTAACTCCAAACTTGATCTCTCTAGGCACTTGGTAAATCCACACAAATCAGGAAATGAGAACATTACTTAGGCAACACAAGCTAACAAAGCTTCTCTGGTTTTTGCAATGTTAAATATATTGTGTCAACTACTCTAACCACACCAGTGATCGTCAAATGTAGGAAGACCATTAATCTTAAATGCTATACAAAATTTTTATATGAATCTTATGAATGTTTTATTTCAATATTTCATGGGAACAAGATTAAATGCTTTACAAATGTTTCATCTTAGTCTTTTACTTTAATCTTTCAAACACTCCGCATGGAAAAGAAATAGTTGTGCAAAAGTTGTTCATAAAATCCATAAGGAAAGAAAGAATTTATGAATGAAGCTAAACTTCTAGCCAAAATTCAACATTGCAATCTTGTGAACCCATTGGGTTGTTGCATAGAGGGATATGTTTATGAATACTTACCTTGAATACCTGCCCAATATGATGGATTGGTTAGCCACTTCTTAACTTTCTTGCATTTGCTTCACTTTTTCCAAAATGCTTTTTACTATGTCTGAACTTGAAACTGCACAAAAAAATATTCTTCTCATACAAAACTTGATCTTGAGGGACTACATGAGGTTGTCCTATATTATAAACAACTTGAAGTTTTCAGTTTATATGACATATTAAGGTCTAAATCTTTAAATTGATGGTATCATTTAGAAATATAAGTTAATGTGATGTGATGTAGGATATGTGGTTGCTTTGTAATCGATTTAAGTTTATGAAAATGCCCTTTGAAATAAATATTTATTAGATAATGTTACAAGAACCAACAACATAAAATTTGTATATCTTGTGCACAATTTTATATCACGTGCACGAACACCTGCAAGGAAGAAAGAGGCATTAATCAAAATAATTTAAAAAATTTGAATGTTAGCCATTGGATTGATGTTAGAATATTCCATTACAAGTCAATTCTTTATATTGATCAAATTCAAGTTTTCAATTTGGGATTGAAGCATGAACGTCACGAAAGGAGACTTGATGAGCTTGTTTTTCCTATATTTCCAAGCAGCCTGTATTCCCCTAACTTCCTATGATCTCGAGTAAGGTGATTCATACCTAAAATTTAAAACAATGAATATATTAATCAATTATTTCCTAAATCACTAATGTAAAATTTGCAACTATTAGTTACAATGAAATGCTAGATAGAGGAACAATTGAATATTAATATTGAAAAACCATCACTTTTCACAACTTCATTGAATTAAGTAGCAATTATAAGATGAATACATTAAAATTGTTGTATTGTTTGTTATCTCCTATTTCAAAGGGACCGCCTTTAGATGTCAGATCTGCCATCAAACAGGGAACTTGCAGAACACATGCACACAAGCAAAGAAAATGACAAAGAAGAGGCCACAAAGAAAAAAGGATGGAAATTCCCAGACCCACCTTTTTCAGGTGATGAGGACGAAGAAACAGATCGGACCCAACAACATCCAGAGACACAAGATCAACAAGGTTCTCAAAAGTAGGGAGAAGAGAGGTTGAAGGGTCAGGACAAACAAACAAAGAACCCTAATGATTCAACAATGGTTTTGATTCATGTGAATCAACAGAAGGAAAAGAGTAACAATCAAGGCTCAAGTGGAACAAAGCGATCTCATGTTTCTAAGAGCTCAGACTCAGATAAAGAAGCCCCAATCATTTCAAAAAGTGACGAGTTGACAATTTTTTCTACTATCCATCACTTGGAGTTTGGAAAATTTTCAAAAGAAAAATGGTAAAAAGGAAAAAAACCAATTTATCTGTCCAAATGAAATTTTGATTTTGATTTTTTTGTAGCCTAGCTACTATGAGTGCTTAAAGCACATACACGTGATCCTCAAAGACAATATAATTCACTTGTGCATCTTCTCTACGTAACTTTTTATTTTTATAAATAGAAAGTTGCAATTTTTCCTAAAAAAAAAAAACCTCATCTTTCAAAGGGCATTCATATAAATACTAAAATGATTGGCAACATATTCTAGATTCGTAGCTTGAAGAGAACACTTCAACATTGGTTTGGCATTTGACCATTTTTCTTGAAATTTCCATTTGATGGGTCCTAACAACACTTTAGTCTAACACAATGTCAATCAATATATCAACTTATCTCCTCCTATATAAATTAGGCAAATAAGGCAACAAAGAGAAAATAGACATTTTGTTTACATATCTAGCATTTCCTTATACTCTAAAATCACTTTTCCTTCATCCAAATTTAGTGTGCTCTAAAATCACTTTTCCTTCATCCAAGTTTAGTGAATCAGCTTGTAGCATGTAAGTTGAATGAAAACAAAACAAAACCTAGTTACTCTTTTGGGATTCTCTTTCCACGCACGTAAGTTGAATGAAAACAAAACCCAATTACTCTTTTGGAATTCCCTTTCAAAGTGTTGTTGGTTAGCTTGTTAATCCTTCAATTTTGTGCATTTATCATAGTTTAAAATAGTTTACATAGTGAAATTAGTAACACTTCATTTAAGAAATTAGTGGCTTTTTCTTCTACTGCAATACATTATCAGAATGAACCACTCTCCTTTCATACAAGACTGGCAAGAATGTGTAAGAACACAATTTTGGTCAACAACTTGGATTGACGACTTTGTGACACGACTTTCTGCATCGGGCCTTCAATGTTGATTTTATGTTAATATGGGTGATGCTATAGTTTGGCACAAGTTAGCTAAAATTTCTCAAATTTTCTATGCAACTATTTTCTATTGCAAAGTATAGTATATTTTATGGTCAATTTTCAAAGGAATGCATCTGCATTTTTGTTCACCTTGTTGGGCTATATTTAGCAATCCTCACAACTCATGCAAGTTGTAACTGTGTCCTAACATTGTGCCCTAGTCATCTTACCAATTGAGCTTTTAACTTCCTGCATTCATCTTTCACAATCTATATTTCCCGCTTCTAGCTTGCGGAATTCAGCTCCAACTCAACTAGCACGAGAGGTTTTTTGATCCATCACATTCAACCCAGTAATGATGCCAACATCCTTGGTAGCTTGCCCCTGGAATTCATTGAAATATGCAGGAATAATAACCAGGGAATTCTTTATTATGACATCGAGGTAAGTCACTACAATCTCCCAGGGCATTCTTTATTGTGACACGAAGGTAAGTCTCTGCAATCTCCCTTCACCTTCATCAACACTAGATGAGATCTCTTCTGTCGGAAATTGTTTGTCCTTGCCTTTGTAATTAACAACAATCATGGCCTTCACAATAGAGTTCCAATTCGGCCGACAACCACATGCCAAAAGTTACAGAGGGCAGATGGCAGCAATATGCCACAGAGGCAGATGATAGTAATACGCCACAAGGGGCAGGGAAGATGGAAACAATACACCGTCGTGTTGTAAAGCATAGAAGTGATATGCCCAAAATATTTCACATTTCACATAAAATGTCATGAATTAATGCTAGCCTTAATGAGCCTCACCCATCCTCCAATTTTTACTTATGTCTTAAGTCTATATAAAAAAACGATGTTTGCCTTGGTATTACTTGCAATAAGACCCCAAAGTATATGAATTGAATTAAAATAGGTGTTAGCATTCGATAGAGACACCAAATATTCAGTAAGATATGAATCCAAAAAACTTTGTATTAAGCTCATTGTCTTAATTAAAAGTAATCCCAGTGTGAGAGATATCGATTGCTCTACATACGATGACATGGGCAGGTATAATAAGAGCCTTGACAAAATTCTGGTCAGTTGTCGGTACATGACTTTGATCCCAATTTTATATTTGTAGAGAGTAAAATATTTGAAGAAAATTATTCATTCATAATAATTATATATTTTCCTGGATACACATATAGAGATCCAAACAAACACAACCAGCTTGCCGAGTCGAAGAATAACCAAACTACAAGACTATTGATTGGCCTTATGCCTGATTCAGTTAATAGGTATTATCTTGTAGATGATTGGAGATTCAAGGTTGAGCTTAGTAAGCCCTTTTATGTTCAGTTCAATTATCTAGTCTAATATGACAAAACTATCACAACAAAGGTGATTTATGGAAATATCATTGATTTCTCTGGTATTTAGGCTAAATGGTTTTTCATATGGGTTGATGTAACCAGCATGGAAGTGGATCTCCCAACCTCATACTACATATACTTCAAGGTTAGCATAATTTTGAAGAAGATTGAAATTTCCAAGTTTGAAACTATTTCAACTTGCAAGGTGATCCAGGTGGCTCCAGACACCCTCAGGAGACCAAGAGGGCTCAGAAATGGTCAAAATTCAATGTGGTCAGATTACTCTTGAACTAGGTTCATATTGAATTACTTGTCGCCCTGATTCCAACGGTGTGAACGGATCTCCAATCCAAGCCCGTATGGATAAGTTAGAGCGAGTCAAAGTTTTGGACAAAGTTAGGCAGTGGGCCAGGTTTAAGTGTCCCACAAATTAACCATCAACTGGCAGGGAACCTAGCACCCAAAAATGGGCGAAATTGTGGCCTCGTTAAATTACCCAATAACCCTTATTTTGGAAAAAATTTAAAAGGACCATTATTGTTTTAAAAAACAAAAAAAATATTAAAAAAATAAGGGCAGGGGCCATGACCCTCGCTACCCTCATCGAACCATATTGCAACAAATATTAAAAATATATTTTGGGTCGGCAGGCCATGACACCCACCGAACCCCATGGTATATATATATATATATATATATATATATATATATATATATATATATATATATATATATATACACACACCATATACCAAAACCATTAAATATGTGTTGGGTTGGGGCCATGAGTTGCAGACCCCGCACACCCAACAAGTCACCATGTGATATGGTATAACCACCCGAAGGCAGTGTAGAAGACGGGACCGGCGGGGGTTGAACCCGCCCGGCCCACGTGGCTAGTCCCCGAGCGGGCAATCCCAACAACCAAAACAAAATTCAAAACTAATGCCAAACAACGCCAACGTTTTTCCAAACGTGGAAGGTCAGCGGGGTTGGAACCCCTGACCTTCGCCTTAACAATGCCGCCCATAACCAACGATCCAAGGTGCCTGGAAAACTCAGCCACAAAATCATATATAAACCTGATTTCTGCAGTGCGCCCGGGAGGAGGACAAGCGGAATTCATCAATGCAGAGTTCAAGGAATATTCATTTTTTTTATTTTTAGGCGGAACCATGATCCATGGAGACAGTGGAACCATGCCCCAAGGAATCTTGAGGGCATCAAAAATATTCCTTGAGGTCCCGAACTTGCCAGAGTCCATTTTCGACAAACTTTATGTCTCTTTTACACCTCTCAGCAACAGGAATCTGATGACGATCTCTATTTCAGCAACGAAGCTTCCCATTTTTTTCATTATATGAAGTGGCCTATCCCATATTGACACTGGGCCCGGAGACGTAGCCCACACTAGGTGAACTCCATTATCAATGTCTCATGTTTTTATGTTGCTGAGGGTTGTCTTGTTTCCTCTTTCTTAAGAATGCATCTATGTTCTTCTATGCTATTTTAAAATGAAATTATAACAACATCACATAAGTAAAATATCATGGGTAAATCAAAGTTTACAGTCAGTTTAGTATGCCTCTCACCCTCTAAGGTCTCCGCTTGTTTGCATTATTTGGATATTTTATAATCTAGTAATTTGAGCAGAGATATTTTGCATAGGATGATAGATATACAAAACCTAGTGCAACTTTTTTTGATTTGATTCATCTGCCTAATTGCTTAGATCGTTATGCAAGCAACCTCAACCAATGGGAGAGGAATTACCTTTAATTTTATAAAGGATTTTTCTCCTACAAAGGCTGATAAAATGCCTTAGCCATGGGTACATACAATGGAGATGCGCAAATATGCATGCATGAGCTCGGGGGCTATATTTTCTCAACACTTGTGTCCTCCCCTCTAGAACTACCAAAACTTCAAGACCTCCCATTACTGGCAGGCTCCACTGCTGGGAGGTTTGATCATTAATGCCAGACTCAATCAATGTCAAGTTTGGATGGAGAGTGGAAGGATGTATGCTCCATCGGTCAAATGGGAGGCAAAAATCCTTTCTTTGTTATACCAAATTTTAGGAACGGAGTTGTCTTTAGTGTGACTTTTTGGACTTTCTGATGCTGGAATCCAATGGAAAATTTTTAGATGAAACCTTGATTTGTGTTATTTAAACTTGTTTTCTATTGTATATATGGATTCAGCACCCTGAAAAACCCCTAGGGCACTTTGATTGTGTAGGGGTTACCCATCAATTTTGTGATTTTTGTTGGACTATAGTAATCACTGTTAAATGACTAAGACGGTACACATAAATTATCAATCCAGGGACATCTTTTATTTCAATGATGGTTGCACTGTCTGTGCTGATACATCATACCAAAAGCAAAAATAAAACAAGGATAAGTTGTTTCTGAACTAATTGTTGAAATTAACACTCATGCAGGAATAAAAAGGATCTACAAGAATGTAACCACCCTTCAAATAAACAAGTATCTTGTGTGCCACACACTAATACACCAACTGGTATTTCTAATTGAATCTATGTAATAGCATGATAAATAGCTGAAACTGAAGCAGATCTACTTACAGCCGACACAACAACAATAACACTCCACAAATTCGTAGAAACAAATATGAGATATACTACAACTACTTTATCACTGCAGTCCCTGATAAAGAGGAGGGCCCTTCATCCCTAGTAGGGTGCAAGAAGAGATGAAAACTAAATAAGAATTAAAACAATCAACACATGTAACAACAATAATACGATATTTTGTATTATGGTGATCGAAATTACAGAGTCAAAATGGCGATACTGTTCTGTGCTAACCCCCGACCTTAAAGGTATGAGTGTTTATATAATAGTTACATATCCAGAAAATGTGGAATGGATCAGTCATGAGAATCTTACAATTCTCATGCTGATCAAAATAAAGTAAATATAGTTACAACCGATTCCCTTAATAAGAGTCCTGACTAGGAAAATATTGATTTCAATAAAAAATGCCTAAAGTTGCTATTCTAAATGAAAATATATGATGACTCCTATACCTGTCGTTGGAATATGATAGTTGTAGCATAACAGCTTTTGAAGACATATCAACATCCGGAAGTTGAAAGTACGCAATCAACAACGCGACTGTAACAACATTCTGTAGCAACGGAACAACGTCATGGTGTAACAACATCGCGGTGTAACAACAGAGGTCATGACAACGAAGGTGTTGACTATTCGTGTGGTAGAAATGCCTTGTAACAGCACATTGTAACAACATGCTTCAACATGGTTATATGTGCCTATATGTTCTAGGTCCCTTTTTCTTAAAATAATATCTGAAAGAGTAGCAAAAAGACCAAAGAACTTCCTCCAATATTCATCCTAGTTAGCCACAAAAAGGAAACAATACATCATAATAATTAATGAGAACGGCAAGGTAATGAAACATGGTAAAGTTTCACTGTTTTAAGATAAAGAAAAGGAAAAAGGAAAAGGTAGTCCCAAGGTTGGAGGTAAAAAAGGTAGAAATGAGGGAAGAAAATGTAGGGAATGAGTACAAAAATGACACCCAACATCTCCCCCCAACTAAATTACTTGCATGTCCTCATGAAAAAATCTCAGCTTCCTCGATTATATCTCCTATGTAGATTAGTGAAGTCATAGGTGCCGACTGTGTCTTCATCTAGAAACCTGTACCCCTGTGCAGCCACCAACTATCTTGGCCAGGACTCTTCTTCATAATCAGTCAATGCATAGTGGTCCTGGTATTCCTCTACTGACAGCCATATCAAAGGAAATTTGAATTTCAGTTCAATCCAGGAGGTGAAAATGGACTTTATTACCTAGGTGTATGCTGGTACACGTGTAACAACAACTACGAAATTTTGAAATGCAAAAGGATCTCCTTCCAGCAACTCAACACTACTAGCTTTAGTGAGCTTGAGGAATCATGTCAGCGCTCGGATTTTCATCTGTACAAACTGATTGAGGCATAAATCCATAATTCTTCTCCTGTAGGCAGCAGCTAGCTCCCTTATCCCAGGAGTACTTAAAATCTTTCTAAATTCCCGCCTCAGTTCTGCGGCCCTTCCTGGTTCATCTCGAATCCATAACGTTGTCTTCTCTTCATTATTCTTCATTGATTTTGTGGACAGATGCCACTTGATTTGATTTCTCATAAATGAAACGAAAGAACGTAACTGCATGTCTCCCATATACGAGAATACAATTGCTACCATTTGCATACTAGCATGCTCACAAATAATGTTGTGCAAAAAAATATCGCGCAACAAGCTCTGTTCATCAAAACCAGAGCACGAAAACATCTAAAAAGGTGTAGGTAGAAGTACCCACATAGGGTCTGTCTTCCATAATAGATTTTAACTGAAACAAATAATAACATTCCCACATAAAAATAGGATAGGACAGGTAAGGTCGCATGCACCCCAACAAGTTGAGGGCAAGATCATGAAGCTTTCATTTATCATCAGTCAAATCCTGAACCTGTTGATGTAACGACATCAATTGTTCCTTCTGTTTCTTTGCAGCTTCCTTCTGCTTCAATTCCTCCTAGCTTCTCTTCAATTCTTCCTTTGTCCATTTCTCCTGTAGGGCTCTCATTTTCTTCTAATATTCTTTTAGTGAGATCATTCCCTCCTGCAGGGAAAGTGCCTCCTGTTTCCATTTATGCAACTCAAAGATCAATAAAATCTTCTCGGAACTCCATCCCACAGCGGGAATCGGTGTTCCGCTACATGCAATATCAATGGTGGGTGTGACAACCTCTCTAGGGTGGGACTTCTCCACCTCAACTGTTGGTTCTTGTGTAACAACATCATCATAGGTGGGTTCTTATGTAGAAGTCTTCTTAATTTCACCTTGGTAAACCTCTGTATCCACTGCTGGTTCCTCTATAACAGTAGTGGCCTCTACAGGTTCTTGTGTGTCAGCTTCCAGGTCGATTACCATGGGAAGCTTTGCTTTAACTGCTAGTTCTCGTGTAACAACAATATCTTCAATAGGTTCCTGTGGAGTAGCCTCCCCAGGTTCTGTTTAAGTCTCCCTTGAGTAGGTGCTTTCTCGACAAACTATATATCCTACTACTGCTAACTCTTGGGAACATGCCACACATACGGACCTTGGATTTTTCTCCCCCCCCCCCAGCTTTCTTGATAGCTTCAGCTATGGTATCTTGCCTTGAGGCTTGCGATTTCCAAGCTTCGGCTAATCTCTGCTTTAATTGTTCATTTTCTTTCTTTAAATTTTCAATTTTTGAAACCAGAGTATGAGTTTCATTCCTACCTGGAGAGGAGGATTCTTTTTCTGCTTCTTCTTCTTCTAGCTCTTCTGCATTCTCCTACTTCTCAGTTGTAGGCGACGATTCCGTTGGCATACTAACTTTCACTCTTTTTTTCAGTCGTTTATCTCCAATCAGATTATCAATGGTCCTTTTCTCAATTCTAGCCTTGGTGGACTGGGTTTGGACTCCATCCTCTTCATGAATTTCTCCCGAAGTCCCAGCTTGTTTCCCTTGGCTTGTCTTGGGCCTTTTCTGTTTGAACTCCTCCCATCTCTTTTCTTGCTGGTTTAAGGCATACAACACAATCAACTTGATAAGACAATGGTTGGCAACACAAGCTTCAGGGTGTGCTATCATTTTGACTGTTGCAACCCTATGCTTGATATTTCCCAGCAGGAAATATGGAAGATTGATCTTCTGTTGGTGCCGAAGATGGTTCAATAAAGGAAAGTGATAATTGAAGAAAATTGTAGACCTTCCCACATAGGTAATGTACCTTATCAAATTCAGGGCAACATATTCCCAAGTTTGGGGAAGTGATAGTCTATCAACCCCTCTTTCTTTCTTCTCCAACTTTTCTTCTCCTACAAGGAAATCATCCTTCAGAGAAGGACCATTAACTGTCCTGTTAAACTATCTCTTGCCTTCAGCCAACAATGTGGTTACTTGGGAAAAAAATTCTTCTATAACATCGATCTGTAGACCCCTGACTTGGGTTTGGTGGTCGTTCAAATTCCTGGCGAATTCCATCGCAATTGTTTTATCCGAGCCCTTCAACCTCTGAAAGTACTCGAGCCACCCAACATCCCTAAATATCTGATATGATTCTGGACAACTATGTAAAGTTTCAATGGAATCCGGTCCATGTCTCACCATTGATCGTCCCATCTTGTTGTTAACCTTAATTACTCCTTAAGCTCAACCAACCAGGATATCG
Organism: Pinus albicaulis; assembly: GCA_034641835.2. Lineage (NCBI taxonomy): Eukaryota > Viridiplantae > Streptophyta > Pinopsida > Pinales > Pinaceae > Pinus > Pinus albicaulis. The sequence continues at coordinate 48,313,848 of CM076584.1, forward strand.
GTGTGCTACTTTCTATCTTCCAACAACCTGCTCTGTTATCTCGGATTGAGAATTTCGACTAAGGGTGCAAGAAATTCCAGTTGAGGGAGTTGATGGAATGTCATGGTGGGAGGTGAAAATATTTTAAATTACTGATTCGTACTCGCACATTCCTTCTATTAATGCCCAATTATGGAGAGTGATGTGCTTCAAGTAAAAATCCCATTTTCGGCAAGATCCAATCATGATTGGTTGTCATGGTATTCAATTCAATGCATGTGGGATTATTGGTGGCTTTAAGGCTAATGAATTGCTTATAATTATGACAAGACTTATCCCCCCCCAATTTTAATGATGAAAAAAATCCACGACTGTCAAAAGGATTGTTATTAACTTTCCATAATCATCAAATTATTAGAGGATGGTGATGTTACCTTTTTGGTGACGTACCTGAGAAGACGTGAAGGAGGAAATTGATGTAATGGCACAATTTCTCCAGTGGTCGTGGAAGTATCCTTTAAATATCGTAATAACTGCTGCATGTCAGGACAACATCCAAGATTCAAAGCATTGTTCACGACTGTCGGTTGTTACATATGTAATGACAAAGACAACCACTACGCTACCCTTCATAAAACATTATGGTTATGAAAAATAAATACTGAAAACAAATGGGTAACATCATCTTTGTAGAATATGCAGGAAAGAAATGATGATGTTCTGGAAAAAATGGGTGTAACAACCGAAACAAAAGTGGATTTCAACTGCTACCAATCGTCTGATTGTGCCCCAAAAGAGGTTTTCACAGTCAGATTCTTATTATATATATATATATATATATATATATATATATATATATATATATATATATATATATATATATATATATTTTTTTTTTTTTTTTTTAATTTTTTTTTTTTTAATTTTTTAAAACAAGGGTAACAACTGCCACAAGAGTGGTTTTCAGCTGTTACACTTATTGAAAATTCAAAGTTCAGGCTGCACAGGGGAACGTCCCCTTGCTGCTGTAACATGAAGATCATAGTCCACGACAACATTAATAAATGAATCCTTCGAAGAAGGTTGATGATATGACCTCAGATGGTGCCCATTAACCAGTAATGGTGTCTTAGAACTATCAATGGTAACCAATTTTACAGTCCCATTGTCAAATACTGTGTCTACTTCGTAAGGACCTAGCCATCTGGTGCAGAGCTTTCCCTTGAAATCCTTGAATCTTGAATCGTACAAGAGAGCCCAATATCCTTTATGAAATTTCTTATTCTCAATGAACTTGTCATGCCATCTAGCTCTTTGCTGCTGAATGATCTCCGTCTGCTGAATGGCAGCTAGTCATTTCTCTTCCAACTCATTGAGTTGATTCAACCTTTGTGTTTGTGCTATACTTAAATCCAGATTGACCTGTAATGTTGTTCTCAATGTTATTATCTAGAACTCTATGGGGAATAAGGGATTATTATTATACACCAATTCGTATGGTGAGAATCCCGTAGTATTTCTCCATGTTGTCTTGTAAGCCCACATTACCTATGGAAGTCTTTCAGCCCAATTCCATTGGTGGTTGGCTACTGTCTTTGTCAAAATTCCCTCAATAACTTTGTTAGTGCTCTCCACTTGACCATTCTCTTGTGGATGATAAGGTGAAGTGATCCTGTGATGAATTCCATACTTCTTAACCAGTTTTTGAATCAAATGAGATGTAAATTGGGCCCCCCCATCCGTCACTAGCTCCCTGGTATCCCAAAACAAACAAAAATATATTCGAATAGGAAATCTGAAACAACCTGCTCTGTAGCTCTAGTTAATGCCTTCGCTTCGACCCACTTTGTGATGTAGTCTGTACATACCAATATATATCATCTCTGTTGTGATGAAGGATTAATTGGCCCTACAAAATCCAGGGCCCACTTCTCAAATGGCTCTATCACTATTTAAGGCTGTAACGACATCTCGTCTTATTGTAGAGGCCGACCCATCCCTTGGCAGCTATCACACCCTTCACAAACTTTTTGGCATCCTGGAATATAGTTGGCCAGTAGTACCCTGTTGAGAGTACTTTTTACCCCGTCCTCTTGTTCGCGAAGTGCCCTCGACATGGTTCCTTATGGTAAGCCTTCAAGATATCAAAAATCTCGTCTTCTCTAACATATCGTCGAATCTGAAAGTCCGATCTAGTGTGATAGATATTTCCCTCTATCCAGGAGTAAGTGGCACTCTGCTGTATGATCTTCCTTTTTTCTCTGGAAGATAAATGGTGTGGGAATTTACCTGCAACAAGATAATTGGCTATATTTTCATGCCATAATGAGTGAGTAGATATGACAAAAAGATACTCATATGGAAAATAATCCTCAGTAGGAGTGCAATTATCACCTATGGTTAATCCACAAAGAAAATATGCAACTGCATTATCTTTTCCAGGTTTCTCTATAATAGTGATATTAAATTTCTGTAACAACAATAAGCATCGTGAAACTCTACCATTAGTAATAGGCTTATTCATTAAAAATCAAATGGCAGAGTTGTTAGTGTGTACAAATACTTGATACCTAGTGATGTAATTTCGAAACTTATTGATAGCGTGCACTACTACTAGGAATTCCTTCTCAGTCACTGTATAATTGAGATCGGCTGGAGTTAAATTCTTGCTGATATAGTAGATGGCGTAAGGCTAATTTTCCTCCAACTGACCCAAGACAACACTTACAACTATGTCGGATGCATCTGTAGCAATATGGAATGGCAATTTCCAGTTTGATCCTCGCAAATGAGGTGTCGTTGTTACACAGTGCTTCAGCTTCAAAATGATTTCTCACACTTCCCTGTCCACACAAATTCCACATCTTTCATAAGAAAAGAAAACATAGGAGATGCAATCTTTGAAATTTTTTCTATAAATCTCCTATAATACCCTGCATGTCCCAGAAAGATACGTACCTCCTTTTGAGTCCTGGGAGTTGGGATTCTCGAGATTACCTCAATTTTTGTAGGTTCTACCTTGATTCCATTTGCTGAAATGAAATGTCCCAACACAATCCCCTCAGTCATCATCATGTGTCACTTCTCAATGGTAAAAGAAACATTAGTTTGTACACAACGTTCTAGCATCTTTTCCAAATTAACTAATGTTGTTTCAAAGGCATCTCTGTAAGGTGTAAAATCATCCATGAAAATTTAAAGGCAGCCATTCAACAGATCCGAAAAGATACCCCATATTTCCCTTTGAAGGTTATAGGCGCATTGTAGAGGCCAAAAGGAAGGACTCTGTATGCAAAAGTACCCCATGGGAAATTAAAGGTTGTCTTGTCTTGGTCTTCTAGGGAAATCTGTATTTGGTTATAGCCACAAAATCTATCCAGGAATGAAAAAAAAATTTTCCCAGAAAGAGTATCCAGGACCTGGTCTATAAATGGTAAAGGAAAATGGTCCTTTGGGTGGCCTTGTTAATTTCTCTATAATCTACAGAGACTCTCCACTTGTCGTTCTTTTTCTGAACAATGACAAGCGAAGACACCCACCGACTGTCAGAGATGGAATAGATGAAGTTTGCATTAAGGAGTTTATGTAATTCCTCTTTCACTATCTCCTTAAGTGCGAGATTCATTCGGCGCTGTGGTTGTCTAACTGGTTTGCAGGCATATTTAAGGTAAATGTGGTGAGTGCACATGCCAGGATGGATTCCTTTCATGTCAGTGTAATCCCATGCAAATACCTTTTAATACTTTTGTAACAGATGTATCAACAATCTGTATTGTTCAATAGTCAAGTTAGAATTAATGTTTAAATATTTTAAGTTAGAATTATCTTTTAAATTACTATATGTATAATTATAATATTAATTCTATAGTAATTTTAAATTTAAATATCAAAATAGTATATTTTGTGTTTTAAATTTTAGTTCACTTAAATAAAACAAAATTACTACTAAGAGGGAAGTTGGTGAGACTTTTTTCCATCTTTTGGGTTGTAGACCCATATCCATATATCACTCTGATAATTTGTTTGATGGGCCCTTCCTATATGAATATTCAGATATGATGTTTAATTCGTTTTCATATATGATATTTGATAGCTATTTAATTCCATGTGATTGTTTTCATATTTATAATAATTTTAAATTTAAATAATAGACTATATTTCATCAGTAATTATTTTTAACATGTGTTTGTTATTTATTTGATGTTTATAATAATTTAAATCTAATTAAAATGGTATATATTATTTTTATTTTATAATAATTATATATATAATTCTTAAAAATAGTATATTTTTGTTTTGAATTTTAATTATATATAAGGGGAATTACTAGTCGATGTGAGAATTTTGATATTTTTCTTGTGTGTTGGATGAAATGCTTTCGTTTTGTGGCTCATGGTTTGTGTTCTTACGTAGTTTATTTTTGCAAAAAATAAATAAATTTTGAACAACATATAGGGAGGTCAGATGGATTTGCAGCTTCTTCTATACAAATGTTAGGGGTTATGCCAGATCAGATTAACCTCAAAGAACAATCGAATTCGTCAACATTTTCCATGGCACCACACAATAGTGGATTAGTGGGGGAGTGGGTGTGAGGTTGCATCTGAGTCAAGTACTCAAATTCCCTCACTAGGACTCGTTGTATACAAAGTTATGCTATGTGGTTTTTGAGATAATGTTTACAATAATTTTAGATTTGGTCAGTTTCGGTTCACTACTTTGGTATTATTGGGTTGTAAGGCCTGATCTAGGTTTACACAATCTTTGCAACTATCTGAATGATGCATATCTATGGGGAAAACCCCATGCAACAGTAGATCTAGGCTGGGAGAAGGGTTTGAAGAATTGAAACTAGTGGAGGAATTTCAACTCTTCATTAGAACCCTTAGTAGGAAGTCCTTCCTCTTTTGGGTTTCGGGTTCAAATTATGTGGTAAATCTCAAGAAGAAAATAGAGAAACCGTTTGGATATGTTGTAGATACACAACATCTCCTTCATAACTGCAAGATCATTTTTAGCTGTAGGATTACAACATCTCAAGAATTCCATCATTGGCTTGAATCTATGGATGCAATGGGGCGCTTCAGGAGCCAGAAACCTAGGAGGATTTGTTTCCTACAAGGATGAAGCGCAGGAAAAGGCTCTAATCCATCAAATCCTCCACAGTACAATCTTGAACCTTGAATTGTTGAAAAACAAAAACAAGCTCTAGCCATGGAGTTAAACCAAATAGAGGTAAATCAATTTTTTATGTTCTTCAATCCAGGGAAGTTATTTGCAGATTGAATTTTTTTTGTCCCAGATATAATGCTTTGCATCAGTGAGTTTTTACAATTTAGACCAAAAATTACAACATAAACCTTTTCTCAAAAGGTTTCTTTATTGTTTAGTTCGATACTCAGGAAGATGTGGAAAGAGCATTGAAAGAAGGGGCCCTTGTTTTGGGGAAATGTGTGGCTCTTCATTACCCCTTGGTTCCCATATTTTTATGCCACAACGATGGTGACCTCAACAATGCCAGTATAGGTGAAACTACCAAATCTTCCCCTTCCTCTTTGGCATTACAAGGTTCTTGAGAAATTGGGAATGTCAGCCTAGGGTCATTCAAAAATATGGACCTTGAGAGAATGGAGAAATGGTTATTTACCTTGTCTAGAATCTATGTAGAAATAGAACTAAGTAAAGGTCTGCCTAATTTCATTCATATGGAACATTAAAAATTCTAGTGGACCCAACTCTTGGATTATGAAAATGCGACATTAAAATACTGATCATGCTACCAAACAGGACACTTGCGGAACACATTCCCACATGCAAAAAATCACCCAAAAAAAAATAAAAGGGGCAAGCTTGCAAAACAAAACGATGAAAACCTTTTTATCCCTACCTCACAAAGGAGGAAGAAGAAGAAATCACAGAGAACTCTCCAAACCAAAACGAAGGGGATGCTTCAATCCATAATTACAATGCAACCCATATGCATAATGGTACATAATCATAAGTGATCCATGAACCAAAATATGGCACATAAAGAGAATGAGATGGTTGGCACAAACAAATTTCATGTTTTTTAAAGTTCAGATTCTGACAAAGAACTCCCACCGAAGATAACCAGAAGTGATTTGGTAATAGTTCCAATTGACCCCAACTGAGGGGGGTGGAAGAAGGTCCAAAAAAAGAAAGGTGAGAAAGAGAATTTAAGTGATTACTATCACACTTAACTTTGTAGGTTTTTGTTATTTTTTCAGCTATTCCTTATGCACATAAGACAAGAGATTGCTCTTTTTTTTTAAGTTGAATAAATATACGTGTTTTTTCCCTTTGGAAAATTTATATAAAACATATTAAAAAATAATGTTAATTGATAATATGTTTAATTTGAGTATAAAATTAAATTGTAATTAAGATTAATATTGTTTTTATATATGAGATTAAGATTATTATTTGTAAATATATGATTCTTTTGTTGGAACTTTATCAATGATTAGCAGTGAAAAAATTATTTATTTATGGACATTATCTTGGTTTAAATTATTTTTAAATTTTAAAATAGAACTTAAAACTACTTTTGTGTGATTAAAACTTTGTTTTACTTAAAACGAAAGAAATATTTTAATTACACAAAAGGAAATCACATTGACAAGAATGAAAATTTACTCCCTTTATTAGTAAATTGTTTCTGTTGGAAAAATTGTCATTGATGTCTAAGGGTGAATGAGCCACATTTGTTTGATAATTTGTGTGATCAAATCAAGTGAATTTGGGTACAAGGACCCTCTATATATGTAGCCCTTGTCACGCCATTTCGTTTGTAGGTGGAAGACCTTGTGGGTCCTCTTGGTTGGCAAAATATTAATTTTTGAAGTTTGATTCCCCAACGATGGGTTTAGCATCATCCCTTCTCCCCAAAGTTGATGGCCTTAAAAAATTCCTTGTTGCCCTCAAATAAGGTCAAAATCATTATTTAAATTTGTCTAAAATCATGTGTCCTAATAAAGTATGAAATACAAAAAATGATATTTTAAAGTGTTCATAAGTTAGCTTGATACAGGCTCATGTCAACTCCTAAAAAGATGTGTATGTTCAAAGGAAAATTATTTAATTGAATAGGTTCAGGTCCACCCAAAATTAGGCCTTCTAATGTCAATATATATACCCTACTCACGGAGGAAAAAAAACATCAACTACTCGACACCTCTGAGGCAAGCAGATCTATGGAGGAATTCAAAGTAGGCAGAAGACAAAAATATGGACATAAAGCATAATGTCCAACGTTGACAGATTTGTCTCTTAAATGATTTTTTGAGCAAGTTGATTGTTAAAGGTTTTTGGATTTGACAAATTTTTTTGGACAATCACAATCCTATTTTTGGAGCCCTAGACAAATTGATTAAGTCTTACTTTCGCTAGTTTAGGATAGACCTCTTGTGGCTAGTCTAAATAATGATCTAGGTGGATATTGGTGGTCACCCGCCTATTCCACTTGGGGCCCCACCATTGTTTCTTTCAGTTTTTCAGTTTCGGCACAACTTACTATTTTTAGCAGTTTTTCGGGTCTTGAACTTTCGGAGCCGTTTTGAGGCCCTAAACGACGTTTTTTGGGAAAACTGGGAGCAACATGGATCCATGGATTGATGTTTCTCACTCAAAATTTGTAGTCCTCAGATAGATCTTTCTAGCGAGGTATGATTCGCGTCAAACAGAGATCGTATGCCAAAGTTACGTCCCCGAGAAGTTGAAACACCAATTTACCCAAATGGGGCCCATAGTTTTGGCGCTTCATCTCCTAGGGTTAGGGTTTTGGATGTTTAGGGTTTTTCGTTATTTCTAAATAATAAATAGGCCCTCGAGCCTCATTGTAACTCAGTTCAGAGGCCTGTAGCCACCACATCTCTTCTCAAAGATAGCTACCAGCGCCCTAGCTAGTTTATTTCCATTCTGTCTGTAAGCAAATTTCAGTTCTTTGACATTAATGAAATGAAGTGATTTTTCCGCTGCATATTTGTATTTATGGTTATATGTTTATTATATTGCATTCTTGCATAAATCTGGATCAGTGGTATCAGAGCGGTGTACTTTTTCTCGATCCTTCTTTGCATGTCCCCAACGAGGTCGGGGTATAAGGAGTTAGGGATCGATCTGGTGGAACCTTTTCAAGATCAGCCTCGCAAACCTCGATGGACACCCATGGGGGACGAAAAGAAATATGAGAGAGTAGGAGATCCTATCAAAATATTTCTTAAAGAGGCCCTCTAAAAACAAAGGAACGCGATGATGGATAACTTTGCCCAGATCCTTCAACGGCTGCCCACCGGCGGCGCATCTGCATCCAGCAGCCACTCTGGAGGTGCGAATCCTTTTAAGGTACAAGTAAATTTTGGCATTCCCATATTTGAGGGTCAAATAGATGCAGATGTCATAGATATATGGTTGAATCTATTAGAAGGATATTTCTCGGTTCATGAATTTTCCGACCGGGAGAAGATTATTTTTGCACTCCTCAAAGCTAACCCCCATGTCAAGGATTGGTGGGAAACCTACTGTGAGAACAAGGACTAGATAGAACCCTCTCTTTTCTCGGCTGTACCAACTTAGAATTATTTCCGAGATGCCATCAAGGAACAGTACTATCCCATGGGGAGCTATGAGGACAAGTACATACAATGGACCATGTTGCGACAACAAAGGGATCAAGATGTGCATGAGTTGACGAATATGTTCCATACCCTGCGCACAAAGTTGGGTATCAAAGATTCAGAGAAAAATCTGGTGCTAAAGTATCGCAATTGTCTTCACAGATACATTCAGGAGGAAATGGAGTTCCTCGACATCTCCTCGCTTGGTATGGCATACCGGTATGCTGCCAAGATTGAGCAGAAATTCAAACAGAAGAAGCGAGACTTTGGATCTACGAATCAACAGCAAGGAAAAGGTGCTCCCAAACCGTAGAACAAAGGATAGAGCCAAGGCATGGCGGCTCAAGACAACCTTTCGAATCCACAAGCAAATAACAACACCGCAAAGCCAAAGAAGGACACGGGAAAGTGGTGTGAGTTCCATAAGAGCACCACTCACAACACAAGTGAGTGTTGGGCCAAGCAGTCGCTAGTGGCCGAGATGAGGGCTTATGAGTCAGATGCATGCTCTGACTCTGAATCAGAACCTGAAAAGAGGAATGAAAAAGGGAAACAGATTATTGATGCGGAGCCCAACGCCACTGTTGCCACTGCGAAGATCCAGAAGGAGGAACCGGAAGATCCAAGAGAGGAGGAAGGTCTCTTCCACTCCCAGATGTGGGTAAAGGGCTCCCTGGTATAGTTCATTGTCGACAATGGGAGCCAAAAGAACCTCATTTCAGTAGACGCCGTGAAGTGGTTGGGCTTGCCGACCACAGATCACCCACATCCATACACCATCGGGTGGATTCACCAAGGACGAGATCTCCGCGTCAGCCAGCAGTGTCGCCTTCCCTATAGCATCAAGCCCTTCATGGATGAGGTATTATGTGACATTGCTCCTATTGATGTTTATGATGTATTATTAGGACAACCATACTTTTGGAAGCATCATGCTATGTATGAGTCTCGGCTTTGCGCTGTTATTGTTACTTTGGAAAATAAGTTGTACAGGATACCAGAGGTACCACCTCCTGCTGCTATCTCTTTGGTTACTGCAAAACAATGCAGTAAGCTCATTTCCCAAACCAAGAAATTTTTTTTCCTGATGATCCGCCCCCAGGGCAAGAAGAATACTGTGGCCACGACCTCCAGACAGGGCTCCTTTGCACGACAATAACAAATGGAGAAGGTTGTGGAGGAGTACGAGGACATATTCACCTCACCCACAAGGGTTCCTCTGCACTGTTAGGTCAAGCACTCAATTGATTTGACCCAAGGTGCGCCGCTACCTAATGGATCGATCTATCGGTGCTCTGTTCTGGAGAACGATGAAATCAAGAGGCAGATTCAGGAGCTACTGTAGAAAGGTCACATCCGACCAAGTTCATCGCCCTGTGGGAGCCCGATCGTGTTGGTACAGAAGAAGGATGGGACGTGGAGACTATGTATTGACTATCGGGCGCTGAAAAAGATCACTGTCCAGAATAGGTACCCGATCCCACGGATTGATGACCTTCTGGACCAACTCAAAGGGGCGAAATATTTCAGCAAGATCGACTTGAATTATGGGTATCACCAGGTACCAATTGAACCCTCCGATGTGTGGAAGACTGCCTTCAAAGCCAAGGAAGGCATTTTTGAATGGTTGGTCATGCCTTTCAGGTTGAATAATGCTCCCGCAACCTTCATGAGGTTGATGGACGACATCTTGCGGCCATTCACCAACTCATTTTTAGTGGTGTACTTGGATGACATTCTGATCTTTAGCCAAACCTGGGAAGAGCACCTCCACCACATCCGACAAGTCCTCCAAACATTGCGGCAACACAAGTTGTGTGCCAATTTGGAGAAGTGCACTTTTGGCATGACCCAGGTTCAATATTTGAGATACATTATTGATGAAAGGGGGGTGCATGTGGATCCAACCAAGATCCAAATCATTCGGGATTGGCCAGCCCCAACCACTATAACAGAGCTTCGCAACTTTCTGGGTCTTGCTAATTTCTACCGTAGGTTCGTGTTGGGATTCTCTCATATCACTTAACCCTTGAGTCAAGTCACCAAGGGAGGAGCGAGAGCAAAATTCTTTTGGTTGGAATCTCAACAGAAGGCGTTTACATAATTGAAAAATCGCCTCTGTTCTGCCCTAGTGCTCACATTACCAGACTTGCAACAACCATTTGATATCGAGACAGATGCCTCTGACTATGCTATTGGGGTGGTTCTTACTCAACAGGGAAATCCAGTGGCATATCACAGTGAGACATTTTCTGACACAGTTCGCAAGTACCCCACTTATGACAAAGAAATGTATTCCATTGTGCAAGCTTGTCGACAATGGAAGCATTACATTTTTGGGAAGGAAACGATCATCCACACAGACCACCGGTCCTTGCAGTTCATACATACACAAGGAAAGTTGCAGAATGATCTCCATCATAAGTGGTCCACATATCTGCAACAGTTTCATTTGAACATCAAGTACAAGAAGGGTAGCACCAATAATGTTGCAGACTGTCTCAGCCAATCACCGATCGTGGCGCTCACCACCGTTCTCAACTCTTGTGAGCACGAGACTTCTGATTGGCCACTTCTCTATGAGATCAACCCAGAATTAGGCCACACATACAAGGAACTCTTGGGGGGTACGCAAGTTCCAAATTTTCACCTCCAAGATGAAATTTTATGTCACCTGGCACACCTTTGTGTTCCTTCAAGCGAGCGCGCCAAGATGATATGGGAAGCACACTACAGTCGAGTCACTGGGCATTTCAGGGTCGAGAAAACAGTAGCAGTACTATAGAAGTATTTCTATTGGCAAAACCTTCAAAAGGATGTCGGGAAGCACATCAGATCCTGCACTGCTTGTGCCATTTCCAAACCAACCATCAAGAAGAAAGGCCTATATACTCCACTACCTACCCCTAGTCGACCTTGGGAATCCATCTCTATGGATTACATGTCGGCCTGCCTTCTACTAAGCATGGAAATGACTGTGTTTTTTTGGTCGTCGACAGATTCTCGAAGATGACCATTATGGCGGCCTGCAAGAAGAATATCACAGCAGAAGCCATTGCTAAACTCTTCTTTGAACGAGTGTGGGTGCACTTTGGGATCCCACAGTCTATCATATCAGATCGGGATAGCAGGTTCCTCAACACATTTTGGTCTAGCCTCTGTTCAATGCTGGACACCAAGCTCACCAAGTCCACAGCTTCCATCCCCAAACAGATGGCCAGACATAGGTCATCAACAGAATGATTGTACACATTCTGCACATGTACAATTCCAAGGATCCATGCACATGGGACGAGAGCCTTCCCTATGTACAACACAGTTATAACTGGGCTCTCCATAGCTCAATCGGCCACAGCCCCTTTCAGGTGGGCTTGGGATTCCAGCCACTATGTCCCATTAACGTAACCATGCCATTTGCGGCTACTCAAGCCGATTCAGCTCATGTTCAGTCGGAAGTTGACAAAGCAAATAGCTTCATCGAGCGCATTCAACACATCTGCCAACAGGTTCATGACATATTGGATAGAGCTAATGCTAAGTACAAGCAACGCCATGATCAACATCGGGTGCCACACAACTTCCGGGTGGGTGACAAAGTGTGGCTACATTTGCAGAAGGAGTGCCTCACTGGACCCCACCGCAAGCTTCGCCCGCTCCGATATGGGCCATACACCATCACCAAGGCTGTAGGGAACAATTTCTTTGAGCTCAGTATTCCACCATTCCTTGGTCCGCACCCAGTATTCAATGTGGACCGCCTTCTTCCTTACTTCCCACCTCTACTGGACACCTCTGACATTGCAGAACAACTCACACCAATAGAGTTAAACCCACACTGCATGGAACAGGCCACCACAGATTTTATCATGGACATGCAAATCAATAACACTCGCCAACAGAATATCCAATTGTATCGGGTTGTCAAATCTAGCCAACTCCTGCACCAAGGAAAGTGGTTCACCAGGGACCAAGTTCAGCAGAAGTTTCCTCATCTCATGGAGGAACTTAACGCAATGGGGACCATTTATTCCTAAGGGGGGAGGAATGATCCAGGTGGATATTGGTGGTCACCCGCCTATTCCACTTGGGTCTCCACCATTGTCTCTTTCAGTTTTTCAGTTTCGGCACAACTTACTATTTTTAGCAGTTTTTCGGGTCGTGAACTTCCGAAGCCATTTTGAGGCCCTAAACGACGTTTTTTGGGAAAACCGAGAGCAACATGGGTCCATGGACTAGTGAGCAATCGATTTTTCTCACTCAAAATTTGTAGTCCTCGGATATATATTTCTAATGAGGTATGATTCGCGTCAAACGGAGATCGTATGCCAAAGTTACATCCCCGGGAAGTTGAAACACCAATTTACCCAAACGGGGCCCATAGTTTTGGCGCTTCATCTCCTAGGGTTAGGGTTTTGGATGTTTAGGGTTTTCCATTGTTTCTAAATAGGAAATAGGCCCTCGAGCCTCATTGTAACTTAGTTCAGAGGCCTGTAGCCGCCACATCTCTTCTCAGAGATAGATACCAATGCCCTAGCTATTTTATTTCCATTCTGTCTGTAAGCAAATTTCAGTTCTTTGATATTAATGAAATGAAGTGATTTTTTCGCTGTATCTTTGTATTTATGGTTATATGTTTATTCTGTTGCGTTCCTGCATAAATCTGGATCAAATAATCATAGGCAAAGGTCTCTTTGTTGCAGGTCCAAGTCATATTTGAGGCTTTATTCTGATCTTCCCAAGTTTTGATTTGAACTTCCTGGAGAAAAATGTTTTTGGCCCTTTTCAAGGCTAGTCTGAAGCCCTAATCCGGACTTTTCCTAGGCCTAAACTTGGCCTATCTGTGGTTTGATTTGACCCTATTTTAGCGTAAATTTCCTGAGGTTTAATTCATGTTGACTGAAGAAGAATTCACCTTTGTCCTTAGGAATTTTTTTGATATGGGAGCAGACTTTAGGACTTGTTTTGAAACAAACATTGACATGTAATTTGTGGCATAGCATTTGAAAGTATACCTTAATATTTTTTATGAATCAACCCCCTGATTTGTGGCGGAGTCTTGATATTCTAATCTATAGCAGATATTCTAAAGCATACCTTTGATTGGTGGGAGAGTCTTGATATTTTAATTTCTAACAGTTTTTTTGAAGCATACCTTGTCTTGTAGCAAAACCTTTATATAATGGGGAAACCTTAATATTGGTCTTGAAGCAAGAAACACTCCTTTATTGAATTCAAGCTAATCTTGAAGAAATTTTGAAGCATAATCAAAGGTAGAGTAAGGTTACCTTCATTAGTGATCCTAGGTATGTATTTTTATTGTTTAATTGTCTACAGTATGAGTTAGTACAGAATGAAAGTTGGACATGACAGAGGGGCAATATTGAAGTTGAAACTAACTAGGGTATTAATGTTGCTGTAATTGTGTAATTGTCCCTGGTACGAGAGCTCAAGAAGTTTTTATATTTTATTCTATAGGGTGGAAAGGTGGTGCTAGGGAAAGAAGTTGTAGCTTCCTTTACGAGGTTGTCGCCTCCTTCCAGTGGGAGCTCGTAAATTTTGGGGTTGTAGCCCTTCTAGTTCCATTGGTAGTCCAAAATTTTTAACTTCCCTTGTAATATAAATATATTTTTCATATATATATATATATATATATATATATATATATATATATATATATATATATATATGTTTTTCCTTTGATGTGATGTTATTGGTTAAATGTTTTGATACTTAAATTGTTGAAATTTATGAAATATCGATTCACCCCCCCACACCCTTAGTATTTCCAATAGTTGGTCTTAGAGGAGGTTACCCTCTAACTGTATAATCATTGGAGGGAATATCGTGAGAAAATATGGAAATGGAGGGCATCTCTTCAAGAACAATTCTAATGTTTGATGGGAATGATTATCCACTATTGAGAAATTGCATAGAAACCTAATAGAAGGATTTAGGAGGGCATATTTGGATCTCCATCATAAATGGCTACAAAGTTCCAAAATTTCCTCCAATTAATCCTAATGAGAAGAAGTTTTTCAGCTTAAATTCAAAATATCTTCATAGCATCATGGGTAGAATGTCAAGAAGCATTAAGTCCAAGGTGACGTCCTGCACCACAACCAAATAAGTTTGGGATAAACTTAAAACTCTATATGAAGTTGATGGTAAGGTCAAGCAGGTCAAACTTCAAAAGTATGGAGCTCAACTTGAAAATATTAAAATGGATAAGAAAATATATATTGAAACTTAGTTACTCGTAGTAGAAGAAGTTTTCAACTCCATCAAAGGATTAGGAGAAAATTTTGAATATCCTTTGATCATATAAAAGGTCTTGAGATCACTTCCCTTAAAATATGATGCCAAGATATATGCCATTGAAGAAACCAAGGACTTGACCAAGACGGCTATCGAAGCCTGAAGAAACCAAGGAATTGACTAGTATGACTATGGAAGAATTATATAGCACTCTTACAACATACAAAATGAGAATAGATACACAAGACGAACCATCAACCAAAGAAGCATATTTTAAATCCATAAAGAAGATATTTTAAATCCATAAAGAAGATAAGAAATAAAGCACTCATGGTTGAAGGAACTCCAAATGAAAGAAGCAAATTTTAAATCCATAAAGAAGATAAGAAATAAATCACTCATGGTTGAAGGAACTCCAAATGATGAATCAAATATAGAAGAAGGAAATTTCATCAGGAAGCTCAAAAGAGGAACCTGAATGAAAAAAAAAAAAAAAACAGAAGGTAAGTTACCTTTTATTTGTTTCGATTGTGGAAGAATAGATCATTATGCTAAGAGTTATCCTTTTAAGAAAAATAAAAGCTTCCATAAGAAATAATTTTATTCTAAAGAAGATAGTCATTCTTCATTTGAAAGTGACATAGAAGAGGGGGATGCTAGAGAAGTTCTCTTCATAACCCAAGAAAATAAAGATAATGATCATGATGATGAAGAGGTTAATGATTAGGATGTTGAAGAACCAAATATCATAATAGATTCTTTTTGGGGACTAAAAAAATATTCAGAGTTCAACAAGAAGATGAAGCTATGCAAGAAAAGTGAAAATGAAAATGCCTTGCTTAGAAATAAAAACATAGAATTGAAAAAATTATTTGAGAAGCATGACGAAGAAAATATCTCTTTAAAGTTCCATCTGTAAGAATCAAAGAGAATTGAGGAAGTGTTGAATACCCAGATGAAGAAGAGTGTATGAAGCTTGAAGAAGAAGTTGTGTCATTGAGAGTTGTAGTTGATAAGCTCAATAATAACTTGAACAACTCGTTAGTGTTGGATAACATTCTCAGTTTCCAAAGATCATCAGGCAATAAAATTGGTCTTGGTTATACAAGTCCATCCTCAAGCAATGAATTCACGAGCTTCAAGCATTTAAAGGAGAAAATTAAAGTAGAATCTAGAAATGTTGTTTCTTCAGGAATTTCTTCTATTTTTTCCCAGAAACATCCATCACAAATATTATTAGCAATGGATTGAACCTCCCCAAGGAAAATCAACCTACTCTCCAAAGTATGAAAATATATTTCTTGGCCATTGTTACTCTTGCAGAAATTTTGGGCATAAAAAAATTCATTGTAAAATCAATACAAGATACAATTATGCAAGGAGCCGGAATGACTATGGATTTATACCTATAAATGTACATGGGAACAATCCATTTGAACCTCTAATGAACCAAAACATTGTATTCTACAAGTGCAATAATATTGGTCACAAGGCACAAGATTGCAGGCTTGTTAAAGAGGATGCTCTAATCATGCAAATAGAGAAGCCAACTATGACATGGGAGAAGAGAAAGAAGGAAAATTGAAATCTAGCATTTATAGTTGAAGATAAAGAACATGAATGGTACATAGATAATGGATGCTTGACATATATGACAAGGGATCAAATGAGAGCTGTCAACCTAAAAGAAAAAAGTGGGAGTTTTGTGTCTGGAGATAGCTCTTCTGTCAGGATACTTGCAAAAGGTGTAGCAATATTTGGAAACAAAAATATGAAGGCACAAAATGTCTTGCTAGTTAAGTATTATAAGCACAATATTCTCAGCATTGGAAATAAGTGTGATCAAGGGTATAATATCCTATTTGATTCTCGGAGGTGTGAAATAAGAGAAGAAGATTCAGGAATATTGGTTGCAACAACCACAAGAAGACCAAACAAAATTGATGTTCTTGACCAACAAAACCACAAGAAAATTGTAGCAAAAAAATAGACGTAAGGAAAAAAAAGAAGGGAAGGATAAGAAGACAAAAGTCCTATTTAGTGCTATATGTTCATGGGGATAAAACCCAAATACATAAGTCACCCTTTTCCATTGATTTCAAAGGGGTGAGAAAAGGAAGTGCAACATGAAGACGATGGAAGTTAAGCATGGAGACTGGGGGACATGATGACAGGGGGAGAATAATGAGCATGGAGACAAGGGGAACATGATGATAGGAAAGCATGAGTGTTGACATCAATGAAAAAGGGTGAATGGGATAGCATTCATTTGATGATTTACATGCTCAAATCAAGTGAATTTGGGTACAAGTACACTCTAAATTATTATACATTGTCACACCATGTAGTTTGATAGGTGGCACGCATTGTGTGTCCTCTTGGTTGGAAAGATATTAATTTTAGAATTTTTATGTCCCAAGGATGGGTTTAGCATCAACCCTTTTCCCCAAACCTTATGGCCTGAAATACCTCCTTGTTACCCCTCAAATAATTTCAAAATGATAATTTAAATTTTTCTAAAATCATGTGTCTTAATCATCTTTAAAAGGAGAGCTTATGAAATTAAAAATTTTATTTTTTTTAAGTGTTCAAACACTCTCTCACAATTTGGCTTGATACAGGCTCGAGTCGGCTTCTAAAAAGACATTTTGTTTAAAGGAAATTTGTTTATTGAATAGGTTTCAGTCAGCCCGAAATTAGGCCTTCCTATATCACTATATATACCCTACCCATGGGGCACAAAACATCACCAACTCGACATATTTGAGGTAAGTATATATATGGAGGAATCTAAAGTAGGTAGAAGACAAAAATATAGAGATGAAGCATAATGACAAAGGTTGTGATATCTAATTCTTCGAGCATTTTTTGAGCAAGATGATTGTTCAAGGTTTCTGGATTTGAAATTTGTTTTTTGGACAATCACAAGCCTGTTCTAGAGCCCTAGATGAAATGACTAAGGCCTATTTTCATTGGGCTAGGAAAAACCTCCTGTGGCTGGTCTAAATCATCCTAGGCAGAGGTCTATTTTTTGCAGGCCCGAGTCATATATGAGGCTTTGTTTGGGTATTCCTCAGTTCTGATTCAAACTCCATGAAGCAAGAAAATTTTTGCCCTTTTCAAGGCTAGTCTGAAGCCCTAATATAGACTTTTCCTGAGGCCTAAATCTAGCCTATTTTGGCTTAATTCAGCCCTGTTTAAAGGAAAATTTTATGAGGTATAATTCAGGCTGAATGAAGTAGAATTTGGATCTGTATTAGGAAATTTTCTGAGATGGGGAGTATACTTTGGGACTTGTTTTGAAACATATCTTGACATGTAATTTGTGGTGGGTGCTTTGATGATTTGAAAGCATACCTTAATATTTTTTCTAAAGCGGACCCTTGATTGGTGGAAGAGTCTTGATATTATGATTTGTAGAAGATATTTTGAAGCATACCTTTGATTAGTGTCAAATTCTTGATATCCTAAGTAATCTTTCTGAAGCAGGCCTTGTCTTGTAGCAGAGCCTTGATATACTGGAGAAGAATTGATATTGGTCTTGAAGCTGGAAGCACTCCTTTGTTGAAGTCATTGAGCTAATATTGAAGAACTTGTGAAGCATAATCAAAAGCAGAGTAAGGGTAATTTAATTAGTGGTCTGAGGTACACATTTCTATTATTGAGTTGTCTATGGTATGAGTTAATGCAACATGCAAGTTGGATATGACAGAGGGACAGTATTTTAGTTGAAAATATCCAAGGTCTTAATGTTATTGTAATTGGGTCATTGCCCTGGGGTGTGAACCCGAAATTTTTTTTATCTTACGTTTTATTATGTAGGGTGGAAGGGTGGTGCTAAGAAAGGAAGTTGTAGCTTCCTTCAATAGGTCACCTCCTTCTAGTGGGAGTTGTAAATATTGGGGTTGTAGCCCTTCTAGTTGTAGTCGATAAACCAAAAGTTGTAGCTTCCCTTGTAATATAGATATATTGTTCATATATATCTTGTGTTCCTTTGATGTGATATTATTGGTTAGTTGTTTTGATACTTAAATTGTTGAAATTTATGAAATATTGATTCACCCCCTCTCATTATTTCCAATAGTTTCAATACATTTTTCCTTTCATAACAATTATACATAATTTATATTCATAAATTATAATGAATAATAATTGTCCTCATTTTGTTAGAAAATAGAACATATGTTGAGTTGTTTGGTATCTTTTTGGCAAAAATATTTTGTGCCATCATTAAACATATACATCTTGTTTATTTTTCATGTGGTTTTTTAGTTCTAATACATTATTACAAGTAATTTATGTATAATTTATAAAATATAGAGATCCAATTTTAACTCATGGGACAAGCATAGTAGATATTTGGAATTTTATGGCTATTTATGATTCTTATATGAAGTTGAATATTGGATTTTATATCTTAATAACTATGTACATCTCATAGAGAGTATACTTTTCAAATGTTTTTTTACGGAAGCATAAAGGCCTTTCTTAAAGAAAAAAATAGAGTTACAAACTTTAGTATTTTTTTTAAGTGAAAACACAAGCTAAAACTGTGGATCATTCTATGGAAATTCATGTCTAAAACCAAATTTATAAGTCTATATATGATAGTTATATATACTAGTGTTTGTCCTTTAGCCATATAAGCTTGAAAAAATCATAGTTTGACCTTGGATTGAGGCTATGAAATTCATTTTTTTCACAACATAGGTTTGGGTTTGTTGTCTCTTCCTAGGGTAATTCGACACAATATCTAGAAAAAAAAATTTAATGAAAGAACCATTAAAGAGAAGAACCTAAAGACCACATTTATCAGGAGTTGTCCTTTTCAATTGCAATTGAGTGAATGGGGTAAGCTCTAAGAAGTTTTTATTCCATATATTTTGTAGCCTCATCTACATAATATCTTGTTTTGTAGCCTCATCTACATAATATCTTGTTAGGTGATGGATTACATGTAGAAAATAATAATAAATATCATTTTCCTTCTTAAGTTTAACTCAAAATTCCTAAAATACTTTGGTATGGAATTCCTTCATCTCGTCATATTGCCATTTTGTCACATCTTTGTTTCACAATTATTGGTTAAGGGTGGTAGAGATGCAAGTAACTTAACATGGTGTACCTCCTATTTGGTATTATTTTGGCTAGTTCCTTATCAATCCATGTGATACTGATGCATTTCCTTTTTAGGATAACATGTTCCTCTAGCTTGTGAATTATTTGCATGGTTGTTGGTTTGTTCTTATCTTTGAAACCTATGGTTAATCATCGAGTGTATATTTTCCTCCTATGACATTAGGGGTGGTGGGGTGGTTGTTGCTCTACAGAGCTAGATAGAGGTTTACTTTGATGAGTAAGTGATAGCTCTAGGTCATCCCTTTCCATTCAACTTTTGTATTGGATTTTCATGACATATCAACATTGGAGATTCCTAATCCATCGTATAGCTAATTTCTTCTGATTTGCAGAGTCAAGGATTACTACTAAGTAGAGATTCTATGGAAGCCTTCATCTCAATGGAAGGGGTGCTTGTCATGAGAAGAATAAGAAATCCTTACTTCTGTATGAATCTTTGGTTGCGAATGAAATTCCAAAACCACTGCAGTACCAAAAAAAATGTATAGCTCCTTCTTGACATGATTATTTTCAGAGTATGACAAAGTATCGAGAGGGGAGGATGTCTACACTAGATTATGTTATAATTAATATTTAATTCATGTGTAACATCCCCACCCCACATTTACCCAATTTCACCAGTCTGTCAGGGTAAATATGAGACAAAGAGCTACTATGACATGACCTGACCTCCAAACTTCATTTATGGAAGTGGGGCCACCAACTGAGATTTATTGACCATAAACTGCCATCCTACGGGGCTTACAAGACACTCAGGGGCCAAAGAACCACCCCAGGTGACCAAAATCTGAGCTGGATATCTTTTTCAATGACCTATACTCCCAACTGCATGCACAAGCCTGCATGAGTGGGGTTTTGACCCTCTAACTGCAAGTTGTTATGCAACCAGCTCACAAAATAAAATAAAATATAGATCAATGACTTAGAAATTAACCTCTTTGAGGGGGAAACCTCCTTTACATTACATAAATTAAAAATTCTTAGATGATACAAATGACAAAATCTACCCTCTATATATAGGAGTCTAAGGAATCACAATGTAACAATATGGGGACCACATGGACACAACAATAACAATAATGGGGCTACACCTATGGGGCACAATAATAACAATATGGGGACTACATGGGCACAACAATAACAATAATGGGGTACATTGACAATAAAAATAAGGGGCTACACTAGTATTATTAACATGCCCCTCTCCTTCAAACAATATTTGTCCTTGACACTTGAGTAGTTCTGGATGCATGATCTAGGTGGATATTGGTGGCCACCCACCTATTCCATTTGGATCTGCACCATCAATTCTTGTAGTTTTTCACTTTCAACACAACTTACTATATTTAGCAGGTTTTCAGGTCTTGCGCTCCTGGAGCTGTTTTGGGGCCCTAATGATCCAAGTGGATATGGTGGCCACCCACCTATTCCATTTGAACCCCCACCATTATTTCTTTCAGCTTTTAAGTTTTGGCACAACTTACTATTTTTAGCAATTTTTCGGGTCCTGAACTTCGGGAGTCGTTTTGAGGCCCTAAACAACGTTTTTTGGGGAAATTGGGAGCAACGTGGGTCCATGGAACAATGTTACTCACACCAAAAGTTGTACTTCTTGGATAGATCTTTATAAAGAGGTATGTTGCACGTCAAACAAAGATCATATGCCAAAGTTACGTCCCCGGGAAGTTGGAACACCAAATTACCCAAACGGGGCCCACAGTTTTGGCGCTTCATCTCCTAGGGTTAGGTTTTTGGACATTTAGAGTTTTCCATTTTTTCTCAATAATAAATAGTCTGTCGATCCTCATTGTAACACATTTTAGAGTCCTATAGCTGCCACATCTCTTCTCAGAGATAAGCTACTAGCGCCCTAGCTAGTTTATTTCCATTATGTCTGTAAGCCTATTTAATTCATTCTTTTATTAATGAAATGAAGTATTATTTCCGTTGCATCTTTGTGTTTATGTCTATTTATGTATTTTATTGTGTTCCTTCATAAATCCGGATCAGTGGTATCAAAGCGGTCTGCTCTTTCTCTGTTTTTCTTTGCATGTCCCCAACGAGGTCAAGGTATAAGGAGTTAGGGCTCGACCTAGTTGAATCCCTATAAGATCAACCTCACAAACCCCGACGACCCCCCATGGCGGTAGAAAAGAAAGACAAGGGAGTAGGAGATCCTATCAAACTATTTCTCAAGGAGGCCCTCAAGAAACAAAGGAACGCGATGATGGATAACCTTGCTCAAATCCTTCAATGGCTGCCCACCTACGGCACATCTACATCCAACAACCACTTTGGAGGCACCACTCCCTTCAAGGTATAGGTAAAATTTGAAATTCATATATTTCAAGGCTAGATAGATGTATATTTCATAGATAGATGGTTTAATTTTCTAGAAGGATATTTCTCAATCCATGATTTCTCCGATTGAGAAAATATTATTTTTCACTCCTCAAAGCCACCCCCCATGTCACAGACTGGTGGGAAACCTACTGTGAGCAAAAGGACGAGGGGGAAACCTATCTTTTCTTCGATGCACCCACTTGGAATTCGTTCTAATATGGTATCAAGGAATAATATTACCCTATGGGGAGCTATGAGGACCAGTACATCTAATGGACCATGATGCGGCAGCAAAGGGATCAAGATGTACACGAACTGACGAATTTGTTCCATACCCTGAGCACAAGGTTGGGTATTAAAGATTCAGAGAGACATTTGGTGCTCAAGTACTACAGCTGTCTACACAAACAAATTCAGGAGGAAATGGAGTTCCTCGACATTACCTCGCTTGGCACGGCATATCGCTAGCCGCCAAGATTGAGTAGAAATTTAAGCAGAAGAAGCGAGACTTTGGATCCGCGAATCTGAAGCCAGGGAAAGGCGTACCTGAACCACAGAACAGGGGGCAGAGCCAAATCAGGGTGACTCATAATACCACAAAAATCCAAAGAAGGACACGGGGAAGTGGTGTGAATTTCATAACAGCCCCACTCACAGCACAAACAAGTGTCGGGACAAACAGTCGTTGGTGGCCGAACTGAAGGCGCCCAAATCAGATGCATGTTCTGATCCTTAGCCAGAGCCAGAAAAGGGAGATGAAAAAGGGAAGAAGATCATTGATGTGGACCCTAGTGCTATTGTTTCCATGACCAAGCTCCAGAGGGAGGATCTTGAGGATCCAGAGGATCCAAAGGATCCAGAGGAGGGGGAGCACCTCTTCCATTCATAGATGTGGGTGAAGGGTTCTCCACTGCATTTTATTTTGATAGCGGAAGCCAAAAGAACCTCATTTCAGCAGAGGTCATGAAGCAGCTCGGCCTACTGACCATAGCAAACCCGCAGCCATATACCATCAGGTGGCTTCGCCCAAGGAAATATCGCCACGTCCGCCAACAATGTCACCTTCCGTACAACATCAAGCCATTCACGGAAGAGGTATTGAGCGATGTTGCTCCTCTTGATGTATCTGATGTATTATTAGGCAAACCATACTTGTGGAGGAGACATGATGTGTATGATTCTAGGCCTCGTGATATTATTATTACCTTGGGAAATAACTTGTATAGGATACCGGAGGTAGTACTGCCTCCTGTCATCTCTTTGACTACTACAAAATAACGTAATAAGATTGTTTCCCAAACCAAGAAATTCATTTTCCTTACAACTCGCTCACAAGGAAAGAAGAATATTGTGGCCACATCCTCAAAATAGGGCTCCCTTGCACGCTGCAACAAATGGACAAAGTCATGTAGGAATACAAGGACATTTTCTCCTCACCCCGAGAGGTTCCTCTAAACTGTCAGGACAATCACTCCATCGATCTGACCCTTGACGCACCACCGCCTGATGCTGTCATACCTCATGTGAATACACAGATAGAATCCACACATGTACTGTCTGAGGCAACCAAATTTATTGAACGCGTCCAGCACGTCCGCCAGCAGGTCCAAGACATCCTGGACATATCCAATACCAAGTTTAGCAGAATTTGCCTCTCATGGAGGAACTTAACGCAATGGGGACCATTTCTTCCTAAGGAGGGAGCATTGATCCAGGTGGATATCGGTGGCCACCCACCTATTCCATTTGGATCTGCACCATCAATTCTTGTAGTTTTTCACTTTCAGCACAACTTACTATTTTTAGCAAGTTTTTGGGTCCTGCACTCTCGGAGCCGTTTTGGGGCCCTAATGATCCAGGTGGATATTGGTGGCCACCCACCTATTCCATTTGAACCCCCACCATCAGTTCTTTCATCTTTTCAGTTTTGGAAAAACTTACTATTTTTAGTAGTTTTTTCGGGTCCTGAACTTCTGGAGCCATTTTGAGGCCCTAAACGACATTGTTTTGGAACACCAAGAGCAACATGGGTCTATGGATTGATGTTTCTCACACCAAAAGTTGTACTCCTTGGATATATCTTTCTAACAAGGTATGGTGCACGTCAAACGGAAATTGTATGCCAAAGTTATGTTCTCGGGAAGTTGAAACACCAATTTACCCAAACAGAGCCCATAGTTTTGGCGCTTCATCTCCTAGGGTTAGGTTTTGGACGTTTAGAGTTTTCCATCATTTATAAATAATAAATAGGCCTTTGAGCCTCATTGTAACACAGTTCATAGGCCTGTAGCCGCCACATCTTTTATTAATGAAATGAAGTATTATTTCCACTGCATCTATGTGTTTATTTCTATTTCTATATTTTATTGCATTCCTACATAAATCTAGATCAATGCAACTGTATAAAATTCTCATCCTCCCATGTGGAATATTCAGTGGGTAAGTTCTTCCAATTGATGAGATACTCTGAAATTGATCAATTTTGTAGATGTCGAGTTCTTGTTTCTGTGACTACTTCGGGTTCCAATATGATATCTCCTTCCTCATCAAGTTCTATAAATGTTGTTTGAAATGGGAATTTGTCACCTATAACCTTCTTTAAGCATGAAACGTGGAAAAATAGGTGCACTTGGGAAGATGCACGAAGCTCCAAGTTGTATTCCATAGTACCAATATTTTACAACACCTTGTAAAGACCATAATACTTTGGTGATAATTCATTATCCTTCTTAGCTTGCTTGAGGGACATTTATTTTATGGTTGTAGCCGTAAAAATACCCAATTGCCTACATCAAAACTTCTTTCCTTGCGATGTTGATATGCTTGTTGTTTCATTAGATTTTGGACCAAAGTTAGGTTATCCTTTAAGAGTTGGATAAATTTTTGTTGATGCTTGATGTTATCTTCCACTGCTTGAACCTTAGAATTTTCTCTTAAAGATGATTTTGATGTTTGAAAATCTAGTGAGCATAATTATGCAATTACACCTTGTTTTTATTTCCTTAGAAGCTTTTTCATGCCATTAGAGTTGATTATCTTTCCTGGTTTCCCTGCAATACCCCTTAATTCAACTTCCTTTCCTTCCCAAAAAACATTCAAGAAACTTTCTTGAAAATTAAAAATTATTGTACCCAAAGATTGTAACCATTGAACTCCTAATACAACATCAACATCACCTATTGGAATGGAAAGCATTGGGCTATTCACTACATATTCCCCCATGGTTATCTTGGTATTATGGCACTTTCTAGAGAAATTTATAGTTCCTCGATTTGCAAACATCACTCGAAACTCTGGTGTGGGATATAGGAAGCAATTCAATTCCTTGGTTATCTTACAATGAATAAAATTATGGGTACTACCTGAACCAATCAACACTATTAAGTTTTTCTTCTTGATATGTCCTTATATCTTGAGAGTTTGAGGAGTGGTACTTTTCGCCAATGCATTACAAGATATGGTCGGATTCATTTCTTCTTTATCTAAGGCTAGTTCCTGGTGTATATCCTCTTCTTTTGAATTTCTTGTTCCTTTTATTCCTCCTCTTCACAATCTATGTAAACTAATTTCTTCTCAGCACACTTATGACCTTTAGTGTATTTTATATCACAAATGTAACAAATCCCTTTTGCTATTTTTTATTCTAATTGTTGTGGTGTCAACCTTTTAGGTTGTGGAAGGCTAGGAGAAGCAATACTTCCATATTTATAGTTGTGAGTGGTAGGCTTCCTTGTTTCCATAATTTTGCTTTTAATTTTTCTTTCCAACTTGAATTCCTTCTCCAATGAATTAGGTTCCCAAAGGTGAGCGTCATGTTGGATGTTATCCTTTAGAGTCCCTATGAATAAATCAATCCTATGCTCCTCTGGAATATCATTTACCCTTATATTCAATTTTTGAAAGTCCTCAATGTGTTGCACCATTGAACCCTTTTGTTTGAGATTTATCAGTTGGATAAAGAAGGTGTTTCTTTTTGTATCCTCACAATGTTCTATCATTTCCTTCGTAAAAATTGACCAAGTGACAAGTGGTTTACGAGAAGAAATCCATCGATACCATACAAACTGATTTGGTTGTAAATATAAAGTTGCAATGCGTTCCTTTTGTGTTTTTTTTGTTTTTTGCACATTATGGGGATCAAAATATTGCTCTATATGTAATATCCAAGTTACCAGATCCTTCCCATCAAATTTCCTCATATCGATCTTTGGAATATGGTGGGTCTTCAATCCAACATTAGAGTCTATGAAATCACGATAAACATTTATTTTGTTCTCATCATGAGTTTCATCTACTACCTTTTCTCCATTACAGACATTTCTTGTAGCAACTTTGTCAAACCTTCCATGTTTTCTTTTAGACCATTCTTCAAGTCTTCCATGTTTCCTTTCAATTTTTCTTCTATACCATCAAGATTAGATTCCATGCCATTCTTCAAACCATCCATTTATTATTTTAAACCATTCCTCAAACCATCCATGTCTGATTTTAAACCATCCATCTTAGCTTCCATTTTGTTTTTGGTTACTCTTTGTGATATCAAAATTTGTTGCACTTGGTCTCATAATTTTGATATATCATGTTGCATGTCTTCCTCTTCATGCATCATAGTAGAGCTTTATAAGGGCTTAATGGGTGTTGCATTCTTTTTGTGAGGAATTTTAGAACCAAATATTGATATCAATGCTTCAATATGCCCTTGGAATCACTTCAAATTGATTTTTTAAACATAAGTTATGCAATTTTAAAACAATATACACGTTTTTTTTTTTTGAGGAGATCGATATTGAACCTAATGTACCTATGTGATTTGAACTTCGGTCCTATAGTATCCCTCTAAGTCTTCTTTCGAATGCCACAAGTCAGACCTAATTTGGATTCTTCAAGCTAAAGTTATGCCCGATCTACCACAATGGCCTAATTATGGATTGGTTCAGTAGAGCGAACTTGTACAACATGCCATGTGTCACTATTTTGACCTTCAGCTCTAAAATTGATACACAAGAAACTAAAGTCTGTGCACTTTCAGCCACTTTTTACATAATTCAAATCTGATGTATGAAATTAAAGTTATGGCGATTTTCCCTCGGTCACCTATTTGAGATGAAATTATGGAGCCTGCAAATATCCTAACTTCCTCAAATCATATCTCTGAAAATATAGCGAACCAAGATATGAAATTTTTACACAAAGTTTAGAGATATTTAATCTCCAGGTGATAAAATTTCAGCTTCTAAAGCCTCTTAGAAAAAAATTTATAGCGAAAATGCCAAGATGACCTGTTTGATGAAGCGAAACCCTAGAATCCCAAACTCTGATACCAAATGTTATGCAACCAGCTCACAAAATAGAAGAAAAGACAGATCAATGACTTATAAATCAACCTCTTTGAGGGGGAACCTCCTTTACATTACATAACTGAACAATTCTTGGATGATACAAATGACAAAACCTATATTCAATATAGAGTAGTATAAGGGGTCACAATATAGCAATATGTGGACCACATGGGCACAAAAATAACAATAATGGGTCTACATCTATGGGGCACAATAATAACAATATGGGGACTACACGGGCACAAAAATAACAATAAAGGGGATACACTAACAATAACAATAAGGGGCTACACTATTATTATAAGGACCTAATAGATGCACAATCCTGCATGAGTGTGGTTGTGACCATCCAACCGCATGCACAACACTGCCTCCATGTTGTTGTAGCTCAAATTCTCTAGTTCAGAGAGTGCGGTCCCAAGATCTAAGCCACAATTCTAGGCCAACCTCCAAACCACTACCCAGAAATTCTTGTGACTTTCCAAAATGATAGATGGCTTTAATATAATGCTAATCATACAAAACTTGAACAAGGACTTGACCTAAACAAGCCTAACCATGAAAGTCATTATGTCAAACATATGGTGAAAATGTAAACTACAGGTCATGAATGCATATCTGATCATAGGAGTTTGAAAATTATCTGATAATCACCAAGAAGGTCTAACTCCCTCTGATAATAGTTGCAATAACACTTTTTATCCCATGCATTCATTAACCATCAAATAATTATCAAATCTTGAACAAGACATAGTTAGAATACATTGAAAATCCATGCTTATAAACAACATATAACCAGATTATTGGCTATGAAAGAACAACTATAAAATCACCATAATAACGAGTACAATTTCTCATATATTACAATACGAAAGTAACTCTTATTGACTTATGAAAAAGCCAACCAAGTCAGGGACTTCCACGTTCCACCCGACCATAGATTGGGTTGAACCCAACATTTCTTTCAGCCAATTGTCCTCGTGCCATATTCCAAGCGTGAATGTGTGATCTCAATACATAAAAAACCATGGCATCCTAGAGTTTAAACCACCTCCATCCTCAGGCTACCACGATCTCACCAAAATCAGTCAGGAGATCACAAAGCCCAAAACAAGATTGGATGACTTAGATTTTCTTCACCAATACCTTGAGGAATTTTCATGTCTCCACCCACTTGTCGAGGGCTTATCAGAGATTAAACTACCTCCACCCCCAACCCTTGTGAATTTTACTAACACCACCTCACCCAGTTCCAAAACCTTTTAGCAGTCCAAAGCTCAATCGAGAAAATAATCGCGTCACAACATGGCTATCCAGAAATGGAAAGGCAAGGTTGAAACCACTATCACACAAGGAAAAACCCATGCCAATGATAGAAAAAGAATCGAATACACAAATACATGTACCATGCATTCATAAAAAATCTAGGAAATCACAAATGCAACCTGTTATAGGCCATTTTGTCACATGTGGTCAATAGGCATGCAAACTGGATCAATCAACATCCATGAACACCTCGTTATCGTCCCTACACAAATACCTATGCATGACTCTCCCTAATCCCTGAGTTTTTGGGCTTAACTACTTCATTTCCATGCTTTTAAGGCCCAATGCACCCTATCACCCTTAGAAGACTATGTTTAGTGCAGGTTTCTCCACTCTGTACCTGTAGTGATCATTAGTAGGTTGTCCCTTTTTGGGCGTGGGTTGATTCTATAAATTTGAGAAAAATAAAGGAACCACGAAGCTTCCTCTTCCAGGAGTGGTTTCAACCATTTACCTTAGATAAGAACTTTGAATCCTATATCATCCTAACTTGGATATTTCACCTCTTATCCCTTGAGATCATCCTCCCATCAAGAGTGGATCTCAAGCCTAGATTGGTAAATGGATAAGAATTTCTAAACTACCATGCTCTCCTGTATATTTACTGGCATCCACAAGCTAGGGGTTGGATTTTGGATATTTATTACCCTCATGATGCTGCTTTAGGCCTAAGCGAGTCATCATTCCATGCATTGAGGTGACATAGAGGTGTGCTTCTTAGAAAGGAAGGATAAGTCAACTTAGGGATTTATCTACATTATCAACTCATATATTTAGTTGTAACTCTCTCCATTTCTATCAATACAAAGAGTACATTGCTTTTTTATATACCATGTGTATATTAATATGTTTAAATGTTTTTTTGATCCATTGAATGAAGTGATTGGATAATACTCCATATATGTCATAGATATTTGGCTTGTTGTGTATGTATGTGTAGGTTCTAATTATAGCCATTATAACTAGGATTGGAGCGTAAAAGCCAAGAAGAGAGTGAAGCTTGTGACGGATTCTAGGTAAGCCTCATCTCGTTGTTCAATTTATTTAAGGGAAACATTATATTCTTTGCTTTTTCTTGTTCTAGACTAGTCCATTAGGTTTAGAGAAGATACTTATGTTCATAGTTGTAGATTCCAAATAACAAATTGGCAACCATACTAGGGATCGGTTCATTCCCTTGGTGGTTTCCTAGTCCTTAGTACTTGTTTTTCCTCTTGTTAATACCTCCATTGTCTTACTCAGTTCCAAATTAACCTTAGGAATACATTTCATTGAGCTTTAGTTGCAATTTTTGTGTCGAAACTTGGTATCCCTTGATCAGTGGTCCCTCTGGTCTAGAGACAAAGTGTTGCAGTGTACCCAAACCTTCTATGTACCTGCGTTGAAAAGAATTGGTGCCCTTACAAAACCTGCGTTAACTCTTTTTTCATGCAAAAAAATAATTTTTATGATTTTATCTTTGTTCAGCTTTGTTCCAGGTTCTCTTCCTTGTGTCCCTAAGTGTCTTTTGGTCTCTAAGAAGCCTCCATCTTGTTTTTTTTGGTTTTGTGTGCCTTTGATGAGAATTTCTTTAGATTTTGATTTGTTCTTGTCATTACGCCACTAGTAAACTAAATTATTTGATTATTGAGTGCTTGGAAGAATTGGTGTTTTAGTCATCATTGTGAATAGTTTCTTTTATCAATGATTAGACATGCAACTTAGCATTCTCTCATTTTAAAATTAAGTGGAATTGAAAAGAAAAATATCTTTGCATTGGCATATAGGGTTCTGTGTGTGAATTAGAATTTGAATAGTTGCATTTAAGGGAATTTCACTTAGCATATTGTTTGATGCATTGTGTATGTTGCATACCCTTTGTTCACTTCCATCCTTTAGATAGATTTTCATTGATAAGGAAAGTTTCATTTCTTCATTCTAGCTTGCCTTTTAGGAAATTCAAGTGAAATTCACGTTGGTCCATGAAAATGAATCCTAATTGAAGATAAACATTAAAATTTATTGAATCAACCTAAGGAGAATTTGTAACATTAACACAAACATTTAGAGGTCTAGGATAGAGACATGCTCCAACATTTATAAACATAGGAGCTGTCGTTTTTTTCCAATGTTGCATCATAGGGGTGAAATATTGCCCCATGTACGTAAGTGTATTAGACCGTTCTCCATGTACCTTTCGGTATATTGGATGGCGCTCCACACAAGAAAAGTATATGGGAGCGCTCTCATTGTATTCTTATGCATTATACAACTCTAGCACGGACAACACTTCCACATATCCTCGAGTATATTTTGGAATTCCACCATAGTTTGTTATCCTCACCATAGGTAGCTGAGTCACCCACATTTTATACTTTGATACGCCGAACACAACATTAAGGGAGATTGTCTGCTCGTACGTAAATCCTTGGTTTTCCAAGGTTGTATATTGCAGTTCACAATTTCTTGGTAAACCTTTATGACTAGTTTACCCCTTTTTATTCATTTTTGTGTTAGTTGTTAAATTTTATTAATCCAATGTGGAAGAACAACACCCTACCCTCCATCGTTCATGTAGAATGTAAAATAAGCTTCCTCTTCCACCATAGGAAAATATTTGTCATCGTAAGAAGCATAAGAAGACGCAAACTACCGAATCAGGAACTTCGGGAACTACTTCTGGTCCTCCTCCTAAAATTGATCCACCATAATCATCTTTCCCTTTGAGTACTCAACCCGAGATTACTTCTTCTTTTGCTGGTGAATCTAACATAGTCAAAACAAAAGCACCTAAGAATTTATTACCTGAGGTTATTGAGCTTGAATTTATGGAATCAGACACCCTACAACCTGAGGTACCTCAGCCATCTTCACCTACTACTTCAGGACCTTCCTCTTCTCTTCCTCTATCTCAGACACAACCACAAACTATATATCTTGGACCCGACAAAGAACCACTTCCACCTGGTCTTGTGAGTATTGAATAGATCCCACAAGAATAACCTCATACCTCTTCTCTTGTTCATTTGAGAGGGGTTCATCATCTTTATCAAATTTATCCTCTTCCTCCTCAAAATTCATCGCAATCTCCTTTATATGATTCTTTTACTTTCAACTCACTTGTGAGTTTCTTGTGGAAATCATCTTTGGGATCTTTAACCATCACTGAATCCACTATGGTTTCCCAGCCTGTATCCACTATTATGGTTGAGAAAACCAATGTTTCTAACTCATCCATGTTTGTGACATCTCCAGAGACACATTTGTGGTGGCCAATCCATCCCACCTCATTATCAATCGTTTTCTGGTACCTTCTCTGGTGAAACATCTAGTCCATGGACCTCTCCCATGTTATCTACTTATGGAATTCCATCTGGAAATTATTTAATGAACACTATACAGTTTGCTCTTTTTCCTCCACCAACACTTACATTTGAACAACATGATGGCCCTTATGTTAGTGGGCTTGGATACCTACAACAAGCCAATTATCCTTATGTTGGATACTCTCCATCTGGGGGGGGAGTTTCCTCGATCCTCCCTTCCTCCTTTGGAAGGGGGGAAACTTATTGTCGATATACCACAGATTAGTGCTCAGCCTTATTTGAATCCTTCATCTCCTAGAATGAATGCTAATGTTTGGCAACCTACATTTCCCGTGCAACTTGGTTTGTTTGTGGATCCATCCTTAATTTCTCAACTTGTGCCATTTGCATCCCAAATTCCTACCTATAAATATATACCTCAATGAGGTCAAATAAATGTAAGCCATCCTTTATAGGTTGCATCTATGACTCAATAGATCCTAGTGATATATGTTACTTCGCAAATACTGTTTACCTAGCCTTTACAAGTTAACTTACAATATCAATCGCTTGGACAAGGCATTCCTCAAATTATGGTAGGACATATTGCATATGGTATGGAACATCCACCACCGAATCCACCTTACGTTGGGATGATTCAAAATACCACAAGGTAACACTATCAACTCTATCAATGTATCCCTCAAGTGCCTTATCAAGGTCAGAAAATCCAAACACAACCATTGCAGCATTTGCAAGGTTATCATAGATCTAGACAAAAAGGTTATGTGTATTATGGTTATCAGAATCCTCCTTATGTTGTTACCCAGGTTCCTCTTTTTTAGAACCCTCCTTATCATGGAGCACATATACCTCTTGGTCAGGCTATCCCATTTTATCTGGGGTATCCCCCTTTGGATTTCAATAGGGAGTATTCTTTGGTGGAAACTCTTGAATTTCCATATTTGACTCGGCTCACTGATGCTCCCATTTCTCATTCTCCTTGGTGGTCGATAATTCTCAGGGAATTGCCTTTTGATATCCCAAATTTAAATGGGAATCCTAGAGAAGACCCATCCATGCACGTCATGAATTATCATTTGTGTTGTTATTTGAACTCCCTCAGTGATGATTCTATTCTTTTACGTCTTTTCCAACGCACACTTACTGGTTCTCCAGCTAAGTGGTATATTGAATTACCTAGAGCTTCATTCAATATATTCAGTTTTTTAGTCCCTACATTCCTAACACATTTCCAGTTACCCATACGATATGAGACTACAATGGAAATTTTGACCAATTCCAAACATAATAATGTTACTCACATTTCCGATCATATTCATGAGTGGCGACATCATCATTGATTGGTTAAAACGTATGTTCCTAATCAATTGTTAGCAGAATGGTTCATTAAATCTCTGTTACCATCCATCACAGAGGATGTAGCTAAGGGTGGAGTTGTGAATAAAGAACAATTAATTGTCCATGCCCAGTATTTGGATCTCATTTATACCCAATCAGACACGCTTTATGATAAAATACAAAATTCTCTAAGACCCTCCAACATTGTTACTCAACCTCCTGGTAAAGAATCACATGTTGTTGATGGCATGATTGGTTCTGCCAGCTCGCAGTTATAGATTAAACCATTTGGTTCCACTCTTGTCATGACTACCCAAAACCCTCCATCCACTCCTTCTATAGCTTCTACTTCTGAGATCAATTTCACTCAATCCAATAAAGGCAAATCCCAACAACAACCAAGAATTAAGATAAAGTTAAACGTAAGAAGAAGAAATATTCTCCCCCAAAGGATAAACAAAACAATTAATCTTATGACAAAAAATGGAAACCTTGTTATCCATGTCTGATCTATAACGAGGAGAAATTCACTCGTGATTGTCCCCATCGGGTGTATGTGAACCAATTTATGAAATATTCTAATACACCCGCTATATTTATTGATCTGTTTCCAAATCAGGGGACTCATATGGTTGTTCGGGACCCTACTTCCTCTAACTCAGTTTTAAAGTTTTATTCCGCTAAGTCAAAATATGATGTTATGGTGGCCACCCAAAATAAAGACTATGGTAATGTGAATCCCCCGAAAATCCAGTCTATTGATAAACCTACTAGTTTTTTGTCATCTCCATCAGATCCTACTCTACCTACAATTCCTATGAAATTAACCATTAAGCCTCCCAAAGGCGTTATTCATAAATCTGATTTCAACCCTCGCGCGAGAGCGGCTCAAAATTATAATTTAGTTGAGGACCTGGCTCAATATCCATCCGCCATGTCCACTCTCGAGGTGTTGCAAAATTTTCTCGCTCAGAATAAGGCTTTACTGTCTACGATAAAAATTATTGATACTTCGGATTCCAACCTAGTCGTTTTCAATCATGATAATTATTCACCTCAACTTCCAACCCAAATAGATTTCATGATCCAGGTTGTTTTTCGCGGTAAGAACATCCATTTTTCTATTGTGGAAGAGGGAGCCTCAACCTGTATTATGTCCTTATCAAGCTGGAAGGCCATTGGTACTCCTCAATTAAGCTAGTCATCGACCACCATGAAGGTTTTTTACAGAATAACTTATAAACCTTGTGGAATTTTGAATTCATTACAACTATAATTAGGAGCTAAATTTGTATCCATAGAAGTCGAAGTTATTTATGGACTTCTAGATTATAATATGATATTTGGTTTCACATCGGTTTACGCCATGGTTTCCGTCATTTCAACTTATTTTTGAATGATTTTTTTTCCTCATAAAGGTGGTATAGTAGCCATCGATCAACTCTCTTTATTTTCCTCTAGTTCTCAAGTCACTGGAAGTGTACCTCTTGTAGGGAAAACTCTACACCCATATCAACATGTCGGGGTTAGATTTCCTAAACACTCCTCTCTCATGGGAACCTTTTCGCTTCCTCCTCATTTTCTTTCCGACATCTCTCCTTTGGTTTCCTATATCAATATGATATCTTCATCTACTATTCTAACCGACTCTTGGATAGTACCAGATGAGACTAATATCGACCATTTTGGTGACCGTATGTCACTTAGCCCCATTGACATTGATTATGAAGCCATTTATTTGGCTTGTGCGGCTTGTTCCAATATCTCCTCTTAGATCAATTGGGTTTATCGTTAATTATATTATGGCACATCCTATGATACTTTCTCTCACACGTTTCTTATCAATGAGAGCATCATGGAGATCGTGATGCCAAACGATGCGCCATGGATGATCATCACCATTGCTCCTCCTTGCCAGATTTAGTTGAGGATAAGCTATGTGACTTATATCAAGGCCAATATCGTTGGGTATCTCCAAATTTTGTATCCATTCACGAAGTCGATTCTGAAAAGAACCTATTGAATATTAAAGAGACTATTACTCTCAATATCTCTACCAAAATTGACATTATCGAGAATCTACATATCGTGTGTCTTGCTCTCCGGATGATATTAATACCTATAAATCCATATTTCAAGAATTTTGAGATGTCTTCACTTGGTCTTATGAGGAAATTTATGGTATCAATCCAAACATCATGGTGCATGAAGTAAAAACTTATTCTGATGCCAAATTTTTTTGGAAGTGCCTTCGTCTAGTCCATCCCAAGAAGTTCGCCGTGATTAAAGTTGAAGTTGAAAGACTTCTACATGCTGGTTTCATCTACCCAGTACCTTTAACTGATTGGGTGTCAAACATTGTTTTTTTCATGAAGAAATAAGGAACAATTTGTGTGTGTGTCGATTATCAGGATGTCAATCGTGCTTGTTCAAAGGAAAATTACCCCACCCCGTTCATCTACTAGATTTTTTATGATTGTGCTAGATGTGAGATATATTTGTTTATGGATGGTTTCTCCAGCTATGACAAAATCAACTTTCTCCCGGCATACCAACCTAAAACTGCATTCATTTTCCCATGGTTCACATTTTCATATTGGAAACTCCCTTTTGGATTAAAGAATGTTGGGGTTTGTTTCACATGGCAATGGATTATGGCTTCCACAACATCAAACATATCATGCAACCTTGTTTGGACAATTTTCCTGCTCACTCGAAACATCAGTTTAATCACCCGATGCATATTAGGGCCATATTTTTACGATGTAGACACTATAATATTTGACTCAATCCTCATAAATGTGTGCTTTGTGTAAGTTCTTTTTGGCTTCTCGGTTTTTTTTTTTTTTAATTTCAAAAGATGGGATTCGTATCGATCCCTTGAAATTTCAAGTGATCATCAATCTGCCTGCTCCTTCCCTCCTTCAACTTACACGGCTCCAAGGGAAGGCTAACTTTATACAGAGGTTTGTCCCTAACTACGCTGAATTGACCAAATAATTCACTAGTATGGTAAATAAAGGGGTTCCCTTCCATTAGGATGACACTGATCAAAAAGTGCTTCATGCCTTGAAATATTTACTGATTCAGGCATCCTTATTAAACCCCCCCAGATTACTAGCGCGATCATTTCATGTATCGCGTCATTGTAGTTATGGCCATCGCAATGGTATTGGTCCAGGAGGATGATGTAGGGACTGAGAATCCTATATATTACTCGAGTTTGAATCTTAATGATACCGAGGTCAAGTACACTCACGTCGAAAAGATAGCTTTGGAAGTTCTCCTAGCTATCCAAATATTTTTTCACTATATCTCGCTTCGCAAAACTATGGTCATTTCATATTGCAACCCTATGACATACATTTTTTCATGTCAATTTTTGGGGGGGAAATTACTACAAATAATCGTACAGGAGTTTGATTTGGAATTGATCAAATCCAGGTCAAATAAATCCTTGGTTTTTGTTGAGCTGATATACGACCTTCTCATAGTTGATTTTGAGTCAACATCTAAAAGTTCCACTCCAAACGAGTTGTTGTTTATGCTCTTTTCATCTAACCCATGGTATGGATACATTCTCATATATCTCCAGACCCAAAATTTTCGATTTGATACCTCTCGCTTCAAACAACATTGTATTCAATATCAAGCTAATAATTACATCATTATTGGTGAAACCCTCTATCGACGTTGTATCAATTTTGTCTTCTAAAAGTGCCTCACACATGAGGAGGACGAGAAATTCTTGAATTAACGCCACTCTGGAGCATGTGGCGGTAATTTTTTTGGTTATACCACTCCACAAAATATCATGTGTGTTGGTTACTTTTGGCCTACCATATTTCACGATTGTATTTTCGTTGTCCATAAGTGTCATGCATGCCAGATTTATGACCATAAGACACGTGCTCCACAATTTATTTGCATCATGCTATCACAGTAGGTCCTTTTACGAAATGGGTTATCGATTTCATGAAATGTAATCGTCACTCGGGTGGGGGGCATGGATATATCATCGTAGTGGTATACTACTTTACCAAATGGGTGGAGGTGATGCCTACATTTAACAATGCCAACAAAATGACTAGTTTTTTTTTTAACCGTGTCATTGCATGGTTTGGTGTTTCACAAGCCATAGTTGCTGAACATGGAAAAAAAATTTGTAATCACATAATGTCTGAACTAATTGTCAAGCTAGGACTCTCCTGTGAATGTTCCACTCCCTACTACCCTCAGGCAGACGAGCAAGTTGAGGGTATTAATAAAGTTCTCAAAATGATGCTTTAATTTATGATAAGGGTCCATAGATCAGACTGGAATTTAATTCTTTATGCTACCTTGTGGCCGTACCGAACCTCCGTTAGGACTACTACTGTATTTACATTGTTCTAGTTGGTTTATGGTCTGGAAGTTATCCTTCTGATTGAATATGAAATTTTGTCACTAAAACTTGTTGTAGAATTACTTCTTTCCACTTTCGTAGAAGAGGAACGTCTCTTATAGTTGACGCAATTATATGAGACTCAACATGATGCCACCATGGCTAATGAAGCCCATAAGAAACGTATCAAGGTGCAATATGACAAGAGTGTCAAGTATCATGTCTTCTCATAAGCCTGACCTTGTCTTGATATATGACCAAGAGTCTCATAAATTAGGATTATGAAAGTTTGAGCCCATGTGGATAGGTCCATATATTTTCAAACGTGTTCTTGCTAAAGGGACCTATGAGCTAGTTGATTTTGATGGAGTTCCACTAGTGCAACCTAAAAATGTGTTGTATCTTAAGAAATACTATGATTTATTTTTATGTAGTGCACTATGTACATGTTTTATATATGTGTATTAGTATGTTTGTGGTGTGTCCCTTCAGAGTTTCTTTTTTTTTTTGTTAATATCATTTAAATTTGGTTTGCAGATGTCGATATCCCTTGAACCATATGTTTGTTATGTTGATGGTGCTAGTCGTAGTACTCAGAATATATCCTCTGTAGCATGGGATATATTTGCTCCAAATGGTGATTTAGTGAGTCTATAAGGGATTTGTATCAATATCTCTACCAATAACATCGCTAAGTATAACATAGTGATAGAACTATTGTTTGATGCTATTTCACATGATATCCGTCGTATGGTCATCAAACTTGACTCAAAAATTTTAGTACTACAACTGACTAATGTATATTCATTTAGAAGTCAAATTATGCTTCATATGTTCTTAATGGTTCATCTTCTAGAAAGATACTTTGATTTCATCCAATATCAGCACATTTCTAGAAATTTAAACACATTAACATACGAAATGGCTAATCATGTTTTAGATAGACACTTGAAACATATGTAAATAAATTTCAATACACATCACATCCATTGAAAGAGATAATAGAAACATAAGAAACACTGAATATAGTTGTGTATATATAAGTGTTTTCTTTTAAAAATAATTTCCCGAGACACATATGTCCACACTGCCTATCATATCAAAAAATATACATGCAAATATGACTATAAGCATCCTAGTAGACTAATCATAATGCTTATGGTAAGATGCCACAATGCAAGCCATCTTGTGTAGTAGTCGACTAATGTGACCAGACACTCCAATAGTGTGTCATTGCAATCTCATAGGAAGTTGGTAAATTATGCCATGTGTCAACCCCACCTCCATATGACACTCTACCTATGCTAGTGTCTTATCTACATTAATATCTTGTAGTAAATCTCATCCTGCTATGAAAACCTTTATTGGTGCTAGTACCTGTTATGGGTCTCCCACACGTTGGAGATGTGAGGAACCCATAGGTCGAACGAGTCTAATATATGCATGTACAAATCAATAGTTAAGTATCAGATACATCAAAAAAACAAAAAAGAGTAACACTTAAAAATTAAAAAATGGTCAAGATATCTTACCTATAGCACCCCATCGCTCGCCATCATGGAGCATGAGCTTAGGGTCTCCAAAAAAATCCACCCTTCGTATGGATAATATTATATCATAATGAGTTTCCTACGCAACCAACTGAAGAATACTAGTGTGAAGCTTATTGTCGATGGACCTACATGTCGGAACATGAGATCCACCCACCTCATCATTCATGGACTCTCGGATCAGTGGGCTCGAGTGAGATATCTTGAGGTTGTATTAGTGGAATTCCTTCTAAATCAAAGGAGATCAAGATTGAACCAGAGCCAAAATTCTTCAATCATCCATATTTTTCCTTAGTCGGCTGCTCTTTCATGTTGACCAATACTCCCTCACTTTAGTTGAAAATTGTTGTTCCTATACATTATAAAGTGTTTTTCATGTATGACATTTTGGCCACATGTAATGTAGAGATTTCGTCCAATTGGGAAATCCTGAATAGGACCGTCCTTAAAGGAAATCAAACCACATATTTTATGTTGATCTTCCCATCCTTGGTCGGCTGGGATCAAGGTCTGTAATGAGCGATGAAATAATCTTTGATTGTGTCTCCACCTCTCCTAGATAAACCAATCAGGAAATATATGTCCTCAACTTGTATTTCGAGCATATGTGCTCCTAGTATGAATGCCTGAGCCTGAACATCCCATGCATCCACAATATATTCTAGTTGCTCCATCTATTGCCTCATTCCAAGAATCTAGAAGAATTTCAGTAAACTGCAATCTCTTAATGCATGGATGGTAGCAGGGTCATTTGTTGCATTCATATATTTTTCTTCATGTTCTCTTTCCCTCCATATCAACATCATTTTATTCAAATGAAGTCCTGAAATGTCACAAGGAGATTCCTTAGAAACCATTTCTCCTTTAGTCCTTCAGGGGGTGCGTTTATCATCGGTGAATAATTAGAGCCCTAAGACCCTCAAAAACTGAGGAAATGTGCATGAAATCATAAAATGTTTTAGGTTCTGCCTAGAAGTGATGACACCTAAAACGATCCACTGGATTGACCGCAGTCAGCTGCAGAGGATCGAGGGAAGAAAGTACTCAAAAATCTAACATTAAAGGGTAAATGTGAAATGGTAAAAATTAAATGTAGTTTTGGTTATTTATGGTCATTATCATCATTATTTTATTAATATTTAATGTTTTGACCTAGTCATGATTCAATTTGATCATAAAACAGGTATTTTTAATATTTTGTTGGTGTTTTGAGCAGGTCGACTATTGCTTGACAGATTTTTTCATGTTATGAATCATTTTGACCAAAATCACATTTTTATCACTTTTTTGGGCTCTATAAACCCACGAAAAAGGGAACCCCTAGAATCCTCTTTCAACTCTTTTCAAACTCCCAAAATAGAAAATATTATTGAGCACTTATCTTTTGAAAGTCATTACAATAAATGAAAAGATGTCTACTCAGTATAAGTTTAACCCCTTTCCAGACTGGGATAGGATATTTACAAAAAAGGAATACCTTAGTCGAACGTGGCTAAGAGGTTCTCTTGGGTATTGTTTTCTGCCTTTTTGGACTCATGGTACTATCTATGAAAATGAACCCTTGGATTGTTCTTTTTTTCCTCTTTTAAAAACTCTCTAAACATGAAAAAGATGTTGATTTTTCACCTTCATTGGACTCATAAAAACATCGAACAATGATGGACTTGTTGAACATGACAGGATTAAACCACTCCTTCTCACGGTTCATTAATGATTTGGGGATAAAAAATATGCTCAAAAATGAAAGTTTTTGGAATGGCTCGAAACCTATGTGGTTGCATATATCTCATCGTTTTGAATCCGTCATAACAGGTTTCGTGAAAAACCGACACTGTATGCTCCCAGAAACGAGTTATGTTCGTTTTCCCAAACAGGAAAAAAATTGGCAAAAATTGTGTAGGTTGCCCATTCAGCAGTCCGTACAACTGATTGGGCCTATTGACTGGGCATGATTGACTAGAATCTATTATGCCAATCATATTTTTCCACTTTTCATTGGCGCTGATTTGGGAATTTTTCAATGGTGGGTTGGTGGCCAATCACAAGCTGTCACATGGCCCAACCAGAGGCCACCACGTGGCACAACGGTGCCACCAAAATTTGGTTGGAATTTATAACTATAATCTACAGGAGTCAAACCTTTGACCTCTTTGTAAACAACGTAATGCCTTAACCGGATGGGCTAACCATGGTCCTTGATAAACCTTATACGATGAAACATTTATTTAATGTTTAATTGTTTTGCATATGGCATGAGGGGTCAGACTAAGGCCTAGCCCCTGGCTGCCCTAGCACCAAGAGACCGTAGGCATAGGGTTTAGGTTTATGCCATAGCCCAACCCTATATCTCTAACCATAACCTCCATAACCGCTGCCTTGTGACCAGCCTAGGGGACCGGCACCCCTGATTGCCAGTTTAGACCGCCGCCCAAACCGCCAGCATAACGGCGTCGTAACCGCCACCTTATGACAACCTTCGCCGCAGAACACCTACCCTCACTGCCAAATTTTACCACCAAACTTCAAAACCACAAGAAGAAACCGCCAAGCCAAACTGTGCATGTGAACGCAACCGGAGGTGGAAAGGGCTCTGCCCGGATTTTTTTATTTAAAAAAAAAAATGCGGCCACCATTATTTAGTTTAAAATTTGGTATTTAAGAGTTAATGGAGAAATTAATGATCCCATGAATTCTGCCATAATTCTTCCAAACTGGCGCTCTATTAGCGGAATTCAATGTGAAATTGTACGACCGGTGCCAGATTCTTGGAAAATTGTAGAGCGACTAGCAGCAAAGCTAGGGAAACTCATAACTTCATCATTTTTGAC
This sequence comes from Pinus albicaulis, assembly GCA_034641835.2. Taxonomy (NCBI): domain Eukaryota; kingdom Viridiplantae; phylum Streptophyta; class Pinopsida; order Pinales; family Pinaceae; genus Pinus; species Pinus albicaulis. Next base: position 48,356,273 of record CM076584.1, read on the forward strand.
CAATTTGGGAGCATAAAGAGGTTAGACAAGGGTTTTTTATAGTTATAAATCTAATGGAATAGGTTTTGAAGCCATTGGAGCACTACAAACTGATGTAATCACAATTTTTATCATAATGAATAAGGCCAAGCCATTGGAAGTTGGACCAGGAGACGTATCCCAAGAGGGGTGAACTCCTTCATCACTTTCTGTGTTCTGGTTATTTTTATGGTGTATTTTTCTGTTATTTCATAGTTTAAATTCATGCTTTATGTGAATAATAATTTAACATAAAACCACATAAAAACTCAATTTTAGGCACTTGCAATTTAAAATACATTAAGCACATTTACATATAGATCTCATACAGATCAATTTCGGTATCAGAGCATAGGTTTTTTTTGTTTTTGTGTGGATTTAATTGTTATCAAGTGTTTCTAATGCTTACAAGGTTGAAGCTCAAGAGAGGAGAAGGAAATCTTGTGGGTGCAAGTTCTCAAGTTGGGAAAAGGCCAAGATGAGCACATTTTCCACAATCTCCACCACAAATTTCACCTCAAATTGCATATAAAGCTTCAGTAAGCATGTCACATGAAGGATTTGATAATATGTTAGAAGATGAAAAGGCTTTCAGGAAATTATTCTTTGACAAGAATGAGATTGTGAAGGTTCTCTATGAAGAGAGAAATTCAAGATTGCGGGGTGAAAGTTCCAAGCCTTCAAAAGGAGAGGGTTCTTCTAGAAGAAAAGGAGGATATGATGACATGCCTTCAAAAGGAAATGGTGATAAACCACCCTCTTTTCCACCATCATCTTCACCTCCATCCTCACCTTCATCTTCTTCCTCTTCCACAACAACTGTTACTCAAACACCTTTACATACCCCAAGGGTTCATGGTAAAACTCCCCCATTAAAACTTGATATCAAATTTGAACTACCTATGTATAATGGTGAAGTGAATGTTGAAAGACTTGATAATTGGGTTCGTCAACTTGAAGTTTATTTCAGGATTCAGAACATCAAAGATTTAGTTGGCTTCATTAAGGTTGGAAAGTGTTGCTTTTATTTGGTGGGAATCCAAAACACAAGAGGATATGAAAATCATGGTAAGGTCTCAACCTCTTGGATAGATTCTATTGTTGTACCTAGAAGACAATTTTATCCATTAGCTTATATGAAGAAGGCTATTATGGATTGGTAGAATTTTAGACAACTAAAGGTTCAAAGTGTGCAAAGTTACACCCAAGAGTTTAGAAGAAGGTCTTTGATACTAGGTGTAGATGTAATATTCCTAATTAGCAATAGCTAATTGGAAATATTAATTTTTGGCTATTTCACTTTAATAAAGTTAAGTTTGAAATAAAGTGGGTGAAGAGGGACACTTAACTCACACTTAGGTTAAAAACATTTCCTAAAGTCACTTGGAGACATGATTACTTGGCAGCATGGGGCCTAGAGGATGAAGTGGCAACGTGTAGGAGATGTTAGCATGGGCAGTGTGGGCCCAAGTCAGCGCAGAGCTAGAGGGACAACGTAGCCCAAGGAGACATCGCAGTTGATGGTGGGGCCTAGCTGAGAGCAAGGCTCTCCAAGCATAAAATGGAGAGAGGCTCCTCATTTTGATCATTCGATTATGCATCTATGTTATTTATCTCTTGACATTGAGCACGCTTTTATTTTTTAGCAAAGTCTGCACGTGTTGTTCAACACATCGGGTGTCTCCATGCGGAGATCCGAACCTCAGCCCTGGGGGACTTCGAGTGCCTTCTCGGGTGAGGAGTTCTATCCTTGTTTTTTCGAAGAGAGTTGCAACAATCACAGTTAGGAGCATTCACTTGCAGAGACAGCGCAGTCAGTGAGAGGGAGGATACAGTATTTGGAGGAGGTGATTATGGATTGAGGGTCTATCAGGGGATTCAGCCCAGGAGAGTTGGAAAGGGGTCAGCCCTTCCCTATTCCATCATTTTGGTAGAGTTGGAGGCCATTGTTTGCAGTAGATTATTGAGGGCCAACGTTTATCATTGGGACAGCGTGGAGCCTCAAGGGAGATCATTTTTGGAGGTCATCCATTTCTGAAAAGCTCTCTGGTATTTTCTGGGTATTGGGTGGAGAGGCCATTCCCAAAGTTTCATAATTTTCTGAGGTGGGGAGCAGCCCCAAATAGTCAGTTCATTCCAATAGTAGCAGCAGAACAGTCACACCACCAGCAACTTTGGAGATTATGCAGTCATTGAGGGAGCATCCATTCAATGATATATTCTAAGAGTATTTCTACGCTTGCCCAGTGCAAGCCAAGGTGCCATCAAGCTTATCACCTTTGTACTTATTTTATCTTTCAGTATTTAATAAAATGGCTCAACGTTCTCCATATTATCTCTTGTTCATGTGATGTCTCTCTAGTTGCTGTAGTTATTTATTTATGTGCTTTATATTGTTGTTTATTTCTATTAGGAATATTATAGTGGTAGCAGAGCTCATAGACTTGGCTCAACCTATGGAGCAGATTGTCTATGACACCAGCAGGGAAACCATACATCTGTTACCGAGGGAGGAAGTATAAAGACCAAGATCGGAGGTTAGAGATCACTTTCAGGGAAGGTGACTGTGTTTCGGTAGTGGACACAGAAGAGGAGGAACCAATGGCAGAGGAAAGAGATGTCGGGAAGGAGTTTAGTGAACTTCGACTTAAATCAGTGCAGGATTTGTCGAGGCGGATAGAAGATATGGGTCAAAGGTTCACTCCAAAATCTAGACAGTGTGAAACCCTAAGGGGTTTCCATATCGAAGAGGGATCGGGCACATACCATCATTTGCAGAAGCACCACACAGTGCAGCAAATGGCATCACATACACATCCACATTCCACGATGCCCACATTTCTTACCGCAGACACTGGGGCAAGAGCATAGTAGGAGCAGGAACTGGCTCACATGGGAGATTACTTTGCCGAGTATCAGCCCTATGGACAGGAGTTCAGAGATGCCCTCACATTCCATGATTTCATGCAGCTCAAGAGGGACAGCAGACCCCACAACCATCAGAGTTGAAACAAGCATTCTCAGGATGGGGATGTACATCGCACGACAGGCAGATTCTATCTACCGACATTTAATGGGTCCACCAAGTGTTCGACAAAGGCTTGGGTGGAGAAGTTGGATATATCTTTCCAGCTTAACCATAAGCAGAGACAGAGGCCATCAAGGTGGCAACGCTGCACCTGGAGGGCGAGGCCCATGACTGGTGGTTTCACGAGATGGCTACACTAGGGCACTCAGTGGTGACAACATATGTTGATTTTACATGGAGGCTGATAGAGTGATTTGATTGGAGGGATCTAGAGGAGCACTTTGTTGAGCTGAATAAGCTCAAGTAGACTAGGAGTCCAGACATATACATTTCAAAGTTCTTGAGACTCTCTGTTATGGTGCCTGATTTATCCGTATCCCAGATGATCTACATGTTCATCGATGGATTGGCAGAGCCTCTTCGGGGGTTAGTCAGGTCGACGAGGCCAGCTACACTGCATGATGCAATCGGGAGGACTCAGGACTTGCAGGATGCACTACCCTATACTAGAGCTCCTTTTCCCCAGAGACCGGCATTCCACCCGAAGGGGAAGGACATGAGGGTTATGCCTCCAAATGGGAACCAGAGTAGAGGGCCCTTGGCTGACGAGACCAGGAGAGATCTGAGGCAAAAGAGGCTATGTTTCACATATTAGGAGCCATGGGCACCAAGACACCGTTGTGCCACAGGGAAGGCACATTACATCGATGTTTTCTCCAATAGTAGCGGGGAAGAGGAGGAGTATGAGGAGATAGAGGCACGAGACAGCAGTGCAGTGTAGAGGAGAGATCATCTGCCACCTCCACCACCTTGAGCGGGAGGTGCAGAACTTTCACCTACCGGGGGAGCCCTTGCTTCTTTGCGAGGGGTTCCCAAATACTTGACACTGCATGTCCGAGGAACTATGCGAGGACAGCGTGTTTCAATATTAGTAGACAGTGGGGGCACCCACAATTTTATTGATGCCTAGTTGGTAGAGCGGAGGAGAATACCAACAGAGAGCTTTGATGGATTTTCGGTACTGGTTCCAGGTGACAGGACCATGCAGTGTGTTAGGCATGTGCCAGCCTTGGCAGTGACTATGGGGACTTTCACCCTGACAAATCACTTCTTCATGGTGGACATTCTGGACACCAACTTGATACTAGGGGTGCAGTGGTTGATCACGCTGGGGAAGGTCACCATAGATTGGGAGACCTTGGAGATGGAGTGGACAGATAAGAATACTAGGAGGCACGAGAAGATTCTAGGTATGCACACCTACCCACCACAGACAGTTTCAGCACACTGGATGGAGGCATATTTCTGAAAGGGAGACATAGAGTGGGCAGTGGAGCTGTGTGTTTCAAAGGCAGGATCTACAGGGCAAGCTATACACCCAGATGTAGAGTCCATTTTAGACAGATATGCCATGGTTTTTTGAGAGATACCACCAGGGTAGCCACCAGATCGGGGATTTGAGCACACAATTGAGCTGGACCAGGGCATCCAAGTTTTCATCACTACACCCTATAGGCATCCTAAGGCTTGTCAGAATGAGATTGAGAGGGCCATTCATGAGCTCTTAGCTCTTGGGCACATCCATCCTAGCACTAGCCCCTTTGCTTCTTCAGTAGTATTGGTGAAGAAGAAGGACGACACATTGAGGATGGGCATTGACTACAGGGCCCTCAACAAGAATACCATGAAGAACCGGTACCACATTCCATGGATAGATGAGTTGATGGATGAGATGAGGGGATCAAAGTTCTTCTCGAAGATTGACTTGAGATCTGGGTACCATCAGATTCGCGTGAGGGAGCAGGATGTTCCCAAGACTGCTTTCAGATTTCATTATGGTCACTTTGAGTTCTTGGTGATGCCCTTTGGGCTAACCAATGCTCCGGCCACTTTTCAGTCATGCATGAATCACATATTCCGTAGTCACTTGTGGAAGTTTATGTTAGTGTTTTTCGATGACATCTTGATTTACAACAGGACATGGGAGGAGCACCTACAACATATTGAGGTTGTATTGTGCATATTGGAGGAGCAACAATTTTATGCTAAGCTCTCCAAATGCGAGTTTGGGCTGACAGAGATGCTCTACTTGGGGCACATCATTGGGGTGGACGGAGTGAGGGTCTAGGAGGAGAATATCAGGGCCATCATGGATTGGCCAGAGTTGCAGAATGTGAGGGAACTTTGGGGGTTTGTAGGTATTTTCACCTACTACCGGAAGTTTGTCAAGGGATTTTCCAATCTTGTTGCACCCCTTACAGACCTTATCAAAAATGGGGCATTCAGTTGGACTGACATAGCACAGCAGGCTTCCGATAGGCTCAAGGAGGTGATGAGCAACTGTCCAGTTTTGGCATTGCCAAATTTTATGAAGCCCTTTATCCTATATTGTGATGCATCATGGGAGGGGATAAGTGCAGTGTTGATGCAGGGAGGCCACCCCATAGCTTTCGAGATCCGGAAGCTATTGCCACATGAGAGGTTGTATTCTATATACGACAAGGAGATGTTGGCCATCATGCATGAATTGGCCAAATTTCGGCAGTACCTAGTGGGGAACAGGTTTAGAGTGAGGACTGACCACAACAACCTCTGATTCTTTCTAGAGCAGAAGCAGTTGCAGGAGAGGCAGCAGAAGTGGGTCAGCAAGATCCATGCCTATGATTTTAACATCGAGTATGTCAAGGGGAAGAACAAAATGGTGGACGATGCACTTTCGCGTAGACCAGCAGCGTTGTATTTGATGAGTTTACATGCAGATTGGAGGGCTCAGCTATTGGTCGACTACTCCAAGGACCGTTTTTCCTGTGAGGTGTTGGATGGACAGGTTACAGATGATAGGTACAAGGTGATGGAGGAGGTAATCTACTTCAGGGACAGGATCTTCTTGACCGAGGGCTCCAAGCTCAAGGGGAAGATATTGCACACCTCACATGATTCACCACTATCAGGCCACCAGGGGTTCACCAAGACCTATAGGGCCATCAATGAGAGGTTCTCATGTAAGGGCCTCAAGGAGGATGCACTTCGACATGTCAGGGAGTGCAAATTTTTCCAGCGCAATAAGGGAGAGATGAACCATCCAGCGGGTTTATTGCAGCCTCTTCCCATACCAGAGGGAAAATGGGAGAGTATTTCAATGGATTTCATCACAGGGCTGCCCACTGTACAGGGCAAGGATTGCATATTTGTAGTCGTTGATCGGCTGATAAGGGATGCACATTTCTTTGCTATATCAGCAAGTTACACTGCAGCACAAGTGGCAGAGTTATTTTTCAGGGATGTTTTCAGATTGCATGGTCTCCCAAAGACCATTGTCAGTGACAGGGATAACTGCTTCATGGGCAGGTTTTGGCAGGAACTTTTCCGTTTGGTGGGCACCGAGTTGACCCTGAGCACTAGTTATCACCCACAGACAGACGGGCAGATGGAGATAGTGAACAAGTGGCTGGAAGGATACTTGCGAAACTATGTCAGCGGGAAAAAAAAGGCATGGTTACGATGGTTTCACTTGGGGGAGTACTGTTATAAACACCACTCATCATATGTCTATCGGTATGTATCCATTTTACGCTTTATATGGGTATCATGCTTTATCTTTTATTGAGGTGATGGTTGGTGCTACCAAGGCCCCTAGGGCCAAGGATTGGATCCAATAGAGTCAAGATATACTCTGACCTCTTAAGGATAACATAGCTACAACACAAAATAAACAGAAAATGTATGCCGACAGGGGACGTGTTGAGAGGCAGTTTGAGGTAGGGGATTTGGTCTACCTACGATTGCAGCCATATCGGCAATCCACGCTGAAGCAGAAGGGGGTTGAAAATCTCAAGCCCCACTTGTATGGACCATACAAGGTGACACGCAAGATTGGGGAGTTTGCATATGAGCTGGAGCTGCCCACTGGTAGTAGGATTCATAATAGTTTCCATGTGTCATGCCTGAAGAAGGCACTAGGATAGCAAGTTACTGCAATTGAGGAGCTCCTGCCCATAGATGATGAGGGGCATTTGGTGCTACAGCCGGAGGCCATTATTGACACTAGGGAGAGGCAGCTATGGAGCAGGACAGTCAAGGAATATCTGGTAAGATGAAGGAATATACCGGATGAGGATGCCACTTGGGAGAGTAAGAAAATTCTACAGCATCCATAATTTTAGTTGCTTAAGGATAAGCAACGTTTTTCCAGGGAGGACTGTAATATTCCAAATTAGCAATAGCTAATTGGAAATATTAATTTTTTACTATTTCACTTTAATAAAGTTAAGTTAGAAATAAAGTGGGTGAAAAGGGACACTTAACTCACACTTAGGATAAAAACATTTCCTAAAGTCACTTGGAGACATGATTACTTGGCAGCTAGAGGATGAAGTGGCAGCGTGGAGGAGATGTTAGCATGGGCAAGTCAGTGCAAAGTTAGAGGGACAACATGGCCCAAGGAGACAACATAGTTGATGGTGGGGTCTAGGTGAGAGCAAGGCTCTCCAAGCATAAAAAGGGAGAGAGGCTCCTCATTTTGATCATTCGATTATGCATCTATGTTATTTGTCTCTTGACATTGAGCATGCTTTTGTTGTTTAGCAAAGTTTGCACGTGTTGTTCAGCACATCGGGTGTCTCTGTGCGAAGATCCCAACCTCAGCCCTGGGGGAATTCAAGTGCTTGCTCGGGTGAGGAGTTATATCCTTTTTTTTCCATAGAGAGTTGCAACAATCACAGTTGGGAGCATTCACTTGCAGAGAAATTACAATCAGTGAGAGGGAGGATGCAGTCTTTGGAGGAGGTGATTCCGGATTGAGGGCCTATCAGGGGATTCAACCCGGGAGAGTTGGAAAGGGGTTAGCCCTTCCCTATTCCATCATTTTGGTAGAGTTGGAGGCCATTTTTTGCAACAGATTATTGAGGGCTAGCGTTTATCATTGGGACAGCGTGGAGCCTCAAGGGAGGTCATTTTTGGAGGTCAGCCATTTCTGAAAATATCTCTGGGCTTTTCTAGGTATTGGGTGGAGAGGCCATTCCCAAAGTTTCATAATTTTCTAAGGTGGGGAGCATCCCCAAATAATTATTTCATTCTAGTAGTAGCAGCAGAACCAGCAGCTTTGAAGATTACATTGTCATTGAGGGAGCAACCATTCAGTGATATATTCTGAGAGTATTTCTACGTTTTCCTAGTGCAAGCCAAGGTGACATCATTATGATCACCTTTGTACTTATTTCATCTCTCAGTATTTAATAAAATTTCTCAGCGTTCTCCATATTATCTCTTGTTCATGTGATGTCTCTCTATTTGTTGTAGTTCTTTGTTTATGTGCTTTGTATTGTTGTTTATTTCTATTCGGAATATTACAGTAGACTTTCAATCACAAGACACTTTGTAGAAATATATTGGGGGTTTTGCACAGTTATTTGAGGCATACTATCCTTATGTTTAATCCTACAAGTTTAAATGAGGTTTGTGTTCAGGCAACACATCTTGAAGTAGGAGGGGAAAACATTTCACAAGAGGGTAGCAAGAAGCCATTCACAAGTGGAGACAAGGGTAAGAGTAAGTTCAAAGGGAAAGGAAATAATAATTCATCCGTAAATAAGGAAGGAGAAAAATTAACATGCAAACATTGTTCCAAGGAGGGTAATAATGAAGCTCATTGTTGGAAGCTTCATCCTGAGATAAAACCAAATAAGTTTAACAACAAAGGGTAGAAAAATATAGCTGCAGCTACACAACATGACTTAGGCTTTGATTCGGGAGATGAAACAAATATCACAACAATGGGAATGAAAGGTAAGGACATAGAAAGCACTAGCTCTTCAAGTTGTCCTAATTATACTCAAGATGAGAAAACAAGAATTCAACTTTTCCATATTCATGTCATTTCAAAGCATACCTAAATTGATACACTCTTTGATAGTGGTTCACAAGAAAAATTTATTTCTGAAGACTTAGTCAAGAAGTTAATTTTAAAAACCATTCCTCATCCAATTCCTTATCCTTTAGGTTGTATATGCAAGAATCCAAACTTACAAGTGACGAGAAAATGCATACTTGGATTTGCAATTACAATAAACTTTCCTGATGAAGTTGAACTTGATGTAGTTCCACTTAATATTTCTGGAATTGTTTTGGGAGGCCCATATTTGTATGATAGGAAAGCTATTTTTCATTTCCATGAAAAAATTATCACTTGTTCTAAGATGGTATTGAGTACATTGTTAGAGCACATCGATAGAAACTAAATCTTTCACTTCTGAATGTCCGACAAATGAAGAGAGTCCTTAAATCTAGCAAGAATTTTGTTTTTAATGGTCAAACAAAAGAATCATGTTGAGAATGAAGCTTTTCAAGGCTATGACTCAAGATTGAAATCTGATTTGATTTATTTTATTAAACAATATGATGATATGTTTCAGGAGCCAAAAGGATTTCCTCCTAAGAGGGAATCCAACATGAAATACAATTGCAGCAAGATTGTCCTCTTCCTAACATCGATATGTGCAGGATGTAAGTGATGGAAAGTACATAAATTAAAAATTCAAGAATTGTTGGACAAAGGGATCATCAGAACAAGTACTTTGCCATGCATTTCACCTATTATTTCGGTGCCAAATAAGGATGGAACATGGCGCATGTGTGTGGACCTCCGTGAATTGAACATAATTACTACAAAGAATCGCTACCCACTTCCTAGAATATATGATTTACTTGATCAGTTGAAAGATCAAAAATATTTTACTAAGTTTCACTTAAGCAGTGGCTATCATCAAATTAGAATTGTTGAAGGTGACATATGGAAGACAACATTCAAAACAAAACAAGGTTTTTTTTTAATGCTCATGCTACCTTCATGTGTGTGATGAATGATGTATTGAGGCCATTTCTAGATTATTTTGTGATAGTCTACTTAGATGACATCTTGATTTTCAGTAAATCTCATGAATAACATGTCATGCATGTCAAAAAGGTACTTGATGTCCTGAAGAAAGAACAATTGTTTTTGAAGATGTCAAAGTGTGAGTTTGGGAAAACGTCTTTAGTGTATTTAGATCATATCATTAGAGGATGTGAATTGAAAATAGATCCCTCCAAGGTTGATGTCATTTTGAATTGGCCAAAGCCCAAAACAGTTACGGAGGTAAGAAGATTTTTGGGACAAGCCCAATATTGTAGGAATTTTATTGCTAACTTCTCTTCTATCGCAGATCCATTGCATGCATTGACAAGTGTGAAGCGGGTCTTCCAGTGGGGAGGTAAAAAGCAAAAGGCATTTGATGCATTAAAGGAAAAGATCAATTCAGCTCTAGTACTTGCACTTCCAGACTTGAGACAAACATTTTGGATTCATACTAATGCTAGTGACTATTCCATGGGTGCAGTCCTCATTCAACATGGGAAGCCTTTCTATTTTCATTCAGAAACTTTTAATTGTGCAGTGATTAATTATCTTACGCATGACAAGGAATTGTATCCATTGGTGCAAAGTGTGAAAAAGTGGAAACACTACTTGGTGGGTGAGGAAAATCAGTCACATTGATCATCAACCATTGCAATACTTACAATCACAAACAAAGTTGCAGCAATCAAGGCACTCTCGATGGATGGGTTTTCTTCAACAATTCCACTTGGTGATAAGGTATAATAAAGGTATCTACAATAAATTTGTTGACATGTTTTCTAGGCATATTGTTAGTGTTGCTACTATTATTAAGCATAATTTTGTTTTGCATGAGAGTTGTGTTGAACAATATGCTTTAGACAATGATGTTCAAGATGTATATGAAACTTTGAGTCAAGGGAACCAAGTAGAGGAATGGATTATCACATGCATGATAACTTGTTGTACCATCTTGTTAAGATTGGTATTCCAAAGGGAGAAAGAGTCAACATTATAAGAGAGGCACATACTTCTCTTATTGTTGGTCATTTCGGTGTAAGCAAGATGGTGGCACATCTACAAACGTATTTTTATTTGCCTTATATGCTTGAAAGTGTGTCATATTTTATTAGAGGATGTTCGTTATGTGTTGTCAGTAAGCCTAGCAATAGAAATTTAGGATTGTATACACCACTTCTAGTACCTTCTCGTCCATGGGAGAGTGTCTCTATGGATTTTTTTTGGAGGTCTTCTTATGTCAAAAAGGAATCATGATTATATTTATGTAGTTGTGAATAGGTTCAGAAAAAATGTGCATTTTGATACCATGTAAAAGGAAAATTACAACTGAACTAACTGCTCAGTTATTCTTTCAAAATGTATGGGTGCATTTTGGATTGACCACATCCATTTTTAGTGATCAATATTCTTTCTTTGTTGGGAATTTTTGGTCAAGCTTGTCGAGATTCATGGACACCAAATTCAAAAAGAGTACAACATTTCATCTGAAAATAGATGGTCAAACAGAGGTGGTGAACATGACAGTGATACATCTTCTTCGCAGTTATTGCAACAAGCATCCTAAGTTGTGGGATGAAAATTTGCACTATATTCAACATGCTTACAACTGGGCCAAGCACTCTTCAACTCAAACATCGCCATTTGAGGCATGTTTGGGATACTTTCCAAAATCTCATTTGGATTTAATTTTTAGAAAGGATGTTGCTATTGATGGTCATAGTGTCATAGACAAAGCTAAAAGGTTCATTGAACAAATCAAATTGGTACATCAAGAAATTTAAGAACAGTTGGAAAAGAGCGAAGTCAAGTACAAAACAAGGCATGATAAGCATCGTGTAGATCACAATTTCCAAGTCGGTGATGAATTTTGGCTTCACATTAGCAAAGAAATACTTCAAGGAGAAGGTAAAAAATTGAAACCAATTCAATATGGTCCATTCATAATTTTAGAAGAGATTGGTGATAATTCCTTATGATGTTGTTAATGTTGAGAACTTAAGGTTGTATGAGCCTCCTTTGATTGAAGATCATGGAGAGAATGTTCATATTCCTTCTATTAATGATTTATCTCTTGAATACCTTGAAGAACTCTAGCAAGACACTATTCTTGACAAAAGAACAAGGACTTCAAAATGAGGGAATGTGGAGTACCTTCGTGTGGGGCTCAAAGGAACAAATCCAAGCAAAGCTAAATGGGTCTAGATTGGAAAGGTGAGGGAACTGTACCCTCACATACTAAACAACTGAAAGTGATCTTTTGTGGTCCAAAATCTTCCAGTGGGGAGGAGTGATCAGGTGCTCAAAAATATGCTCAAAAATAAAAGTTGTCGAAATGGATCAAAACTTGTGTGTTTGCATAGATCTTGTCCTTATGAATTCGTCGCAACTCATTTCGTGAAAAACCAACACATTATGCTCCCGGAAACGAGTTATTTTTGTTTCCCAAAAATGCAAAATTTTGGCAAAAATTGTGCAGCTTGCCTAGTCAGCAGTCCGTACAACTGACTGCACCTGCTCACTAGGCATGGTTGATTAGGATCCATTGGGCCAATCATATTCCACCAATTTTCACAAGGTCATTAGCGTTGATTTGGGTGTTTTTCATTGGTGGGTTGGTGGTAAACCATAAGTTTTCGGCCCAATGGGAGGCCACCATGTCACAGCACAGGGTCCACCAAAATTTGGTTGTAATTTAGAACTAGATCCCACAAGATTCGAGCCTCTGAACTCTTTTAAAATAGCATAGTGCCTTAACTGGATGATCTAACTATGGTCCTTGATAAACCTACGGTGAAACATTTATTTAATGTTTAATTGTTTTGCATATGGCATGGGGGGTCAGGCTAAGGCCTAGTCCCTGGCCACCCCAACGCCACGAGAACGTGGGTGGAGGGTTGGGGATTAGGCCATATCTCGACCCCATATCTCTAACCATAACCACAACCTTGTGACCAGCCCGGGGAACCGTCGGCCCTAACTGCCACTTTAGATCGCTGCCCAAACCGCCAGCATAATCGTGCCATAATCGGCGCCTTGTGACAACCTCCGCCGTAGACTGTCTACCCTGACTGCCAGCTTTGACCACCGTACTCCAAAACTGCAACACGAAACCGCCAACACTAACCGCACATGTGAACAAAATCGAAGGCAGAAAGGGCTCCACCCTTATTTTTTTATTTAAAAGAAAAATGCGCCCACCGTTATTTAATTTAAAATTTGGTTTTTAAGAGTTAATGGAGAAATTAACAGTCCCACGAATTCCATTGGAATTCTACCAAACTAGCACTCCGTTAGCAAAATTCAAGGCGAAATTTTACGACCGGTGCCGAATTTTGGGAAAATTGTAGAGTGACTAGCATCAAAGCTAGGGAAACTCACAACTTCTTCAGTTTTTACCAATTTGGGATCAGAAAGAGGCTAGACAAAGTTTTCAGACAGTTCTGAAGCTAATGGAACAGGTTTTGAAGGCATTGGATCACTGTAAAAATTATCTGAGGTTTAACAAAAAGGGTCACTGCCTTCTAATATTAGCTGACATAATATAAATTAGGTATTGCATTAATTATTCATTCATTTATAAGTAAAAACATAAAAAGAGACATGACTAAGATTTTTCATAAAACCATGCTTATAACCAAAATATAACTAGATAAATAAAAATAAGATAATAACCATTAAAGCCACATAATAGAAAGTACATTTCCTTATCAAAATTAATAGAAACTTAGCTCTCATTAAACATAGGAAAATTCTGACTAGGTTCATAACTTCCACATTCCACCCGACCACAGATAGGTTGAAGGAAATATTTCTTTCGGCCAATCACCCCCATGCCATATTCCAGTCATGAATGTGGGATCTCATGGGATAAAACAATCCAAACACAACCAAGGGAATCAGAGGTTAAACCACCTCCACACTCATCATATCGTGATCTCAGCTAAACTGGTGTCGATATCACAAAACTGAATCGAGCTTGGAAGCCTCAAAATTTATTCACCATTACCTTTAGGAATTTCCTATCTCCACCCTTAGGCTTTACCGTGTATCGCGTCATTACCGGTCAAGGGATTCCTAAGCCTTTGGGAATTTTCTTGAGACCACCTCACCCAGATCCAAAATATTTTGGCAATCCAAATCTCAAACCGAGAACAATCCCATCACGCCATGGTTATCTGGAAACGGAAAGGCTAGGCTAAAGTCCAATGCTGAAACCCAACAAAATATATGCCAATGTCAATAAAAGAACCAAATACCAACATGTAAAAACCAGCTAGGAAACCATACATGCAACCTATTACCTGCAAGTATTCACGTTGAGACTGCTTGATCCTTGCCTTCCTTTTCTTTCCTTTGCTTCCTTTCCTTTCCTTGACCTTCCTTTGCTTGCTTGATTTATTTCTCCACTTGTTGCTATGTTCCTCTCTAAGACTAATTCCAAAACTAAACTGACAAAATGATACCATCCAAAAACTTTTCAACTGATCCTCATAAGCCTTTTTATTAATGAGGCCTCTATTTTCTTTAATTTCTTTTATTTTCCTTCATTTTCCTCCTCACATGAAACGTGTGACCTTTCACCTTCCTTTTCTCCTAATTTCCATTATTTTCATAAATAGTGTGCCAAAAATACCTTTTTTCCTTTCCAAATCCTTTACCATTTCCTTTTCCAAATTCCTTAGCCATAAACACAAAAAGTGATGTCCACTAGAATATTTTTCTCAACATTCAGCTTGGAATAAGTGTCCCTTTCCTGTGAGCTTATTTTATATTTATTAACTTTTATTACATGAATTCTTAACCTGGGGTTGTTACATACCCCTCCCCCCTAGGGCAACATTGTCATCGGTGTTATGTGACACCTATAACCAACAAAACCGCTGAAAATCATAAACATAATGCCTATGGAGATTTATAACCCAACTCGTTGCAGTATTTACAATAAAATCCTGCTAAAAGAAAAATTATCATGAAAAACATGACAATATGAAAACCATACCACTTATTGGAGATTTATAACACAACTCATTGTGGTATTTACAATAACAACCACATATAATTATGCAGATTTTTTTCAACCAGCAACCAACCATACTTCCGATGGAGCTTTATAAATCCAATTCGATACAGTGTTTACGATAATACACACACACTTTACAATAATACACACACACACACACACACACACACACACACACACACATATGCACATTTTCTCAAACAACAAATAAAAGGATACCATGCCTGTATTCGTGACAAGGGAGTCTAGAGGCTCACACCTCCACCCTAAACGTGATACCAAGATTCACCTCCTTCCTAGGAAGTCAGAATCCACTTTCAAATTCAAACCTACATCCAATGTCCAACGATACAATACTTGCGCTACTTGTCCTCTCACTGAAAAATTATCGGCTCATTGTTCCAGGCACACTCTCGATATGCATCTAATTCCATCTAGAAATTCTAATGTAAAAAAATAATCCTTCCTTGGCCTTCCCTTCGCTACTACACAATCCCTCAGGAAATTCAGTCACCCCCTTCCGTGCAGTGACTCACCTTCCAAGTTCCCTGACATCCCCATTCTAGGTGATCCATCCCTTGACAAGGCTTCCTCACATTGAAAGGTCAAACAACCAAGGCATATACCTACCTCAAAACCATCATATGGGTCATAGCATGCTCACAGAAATCAATGGACACTATTAGGTACTAGTGTCCCAGAATGGCTCTGATCTTGAAGTTCTTTACCAGCATATTGTCGCATGTTCCAATTCATTTTCACTACTACTACTCATTGGTGACCCATCAATAAGGTACACTTGCAATCCTATTTAATTCCTGTCACAAAAAGTCAAACTAACTCTTTGATTACATCATCATGAATAAACATATCACATCCAGTTAGCTCAAAATGAAACCATCATAAATCCCATGTAACCATCATAAACCAAAATCATAAATCACATGCATAATTAAAAACTGAAGTAAAATATTGATACTTATCTTTGCATGATTATTTTCTTTTTCCTTTGTTATTTATCCTTTCCTTACACATATTTAATCAGTTTCCAAACCCAGCAATAACCTAGCGCCTTCTCTTTAGGCAAAAAGGGAATTCATAGACTAAAACACCTCCTCCCTCAAAATCAACAACAAGGGAATCTAGAGACCAAACTACCTCAACCCTTTATAGCAACAAGGGTATTCCGAGACTAAACCGTCTCAACCCTAAATAGAAACAACAAGGGCATCCAAAAAGTAAACTGCCTCAACCCTTAATATCAATAACAAGGGCACAATCCATACCATGCATGTTTGTCCCACCACACAATACAATACATACACATACAAAGTGTACCGAAACACATACACCTACACCTGGTGTACAACACAACACATATACACCTGGTGTACAACACAACACATACACCTACACACGATGTACAATGCGACACATACACCTACACCTAGTGTACAATACGACACATACACCTACACCCGATGTATAACACGACACATACACCTACACCCGGTGTATAACACAACACATACACCTGCACTTGGTCTACAACACAACACATACACCTATACCTAGTATACAACACAACACATACATATACACTTGGTGTACAACACAACACATACACCTACACCCAGTGTACAACACAATACATATATGTACACATCATATAGTACCACGAATACACATGATGACATAGTTACTACACAATACATGTAACACCATACCAAATATACACAACACAACATGTACAACATGTACAACATGCACACAATACCACATGTACAACATGTACACAGTACGACCTATACACAGCGCCACCTGCACAACATGTGCACATCACCACATGTACACCACACCACCTGCACAACGTGTACACAACACTAGTTTTACGACATGTACATAACACCACATGTACACAACACCATTTGCACCACATGCATGCAACATCACATGTAAAATCATGCACATCGCACCATATGTACACAGAACCACATGTACAACATGTACATTGCACCATATGTACATAGCACCGCATATACAACATGTACACTACACCAAATGTACATAGAACCGCATTCACAACATTTACATAGCACCACATATACATAGCACTGCATATACGACATGTACTTAACACCATCAGTTCCCAGCACCACATATGAAATCATGCACACAACACTATATATGCAACATGCACATAAGATCATATGTACACAATACTACATATACTATATGTACGTAGTTACATTGGTACTGCACAGCTTAAGACCACACCGTCCTTGCCAAGCAACCTTGCTTCTAGTGTCTTACCCATGCTCGTCCCAGCATGTCGCAGATCATATTGCTTTCATTTCGTTGATGTATCCCTCAACATTACCTATTCATAACATAAACATAGAAATAGTATAATCACATATATCAATTCACATCCACATGATAATGACCTCATAGATCTATCAGGGCTACACTTCCCACTTGATTCCTTATAAACAAGTAACCTCTTCATTTCATTCACCTACATAACCAATCATTCCTTCACAATAATGATCCTTGATGACCATATATATAATCATTAGCATAATGAAATCATTTTCCTTGACAACCCTGTCAGACAACGTCATACATAGATACATATATACGCATTAGCATAATCATGATCGCCACATAATCACCAAATATCATAAGGTCTAGGTTAATATAACTCCCTTTATTCGTGCAACACATGCATAACATTGAGAACAATAGTTCCCAACATAACCACAACATTTGACACCTCAAATCGATTTACCTTACCTTTCTTATTACCTTTCTCATGATTGTCCTGCCACCATCCAATTACCCCAAAGGACCCCACCAATCCAATTAATTGTCATACTCTTTCCTTCATCTACCCTTGTACATGCACCGAGCTTCATTCAGGTCTTACATTATATGTTGGAATTCATTCAGCTCTCCCCCACCTCTACTAATTTTCCTCTTTCCCCAACCAAACCCCAAGGCCTTCAAAACATAAAATGAAAGAACCAAAAGAAACCAAGAAGAAACCCATGAAAACCAATAGAAATACGACACCACAAACAAATTTGTATGGCCATGCACTAGACATAAAAAAAAGTTGCAATCAAGCACAAAAAATCACAAAAGACCAAAGGCACAAGACTAGCAACAAACATCATGACTCAATCCCCATGGCTTCCCATTACTTCCAAAGGAAATCTCAACCTAAGCCTTCTCCAGTATTTCATGGCAGTCTATTTGCCATGCAATTCCCTATAACATATTGCCATAAACACATAATTGTCAGTGTATAAACAAATATAACAATATAACAGTTATCTTACCTTGTTGTGCCAATCATGTTGCCCTGTAACTTAACACACATGTCAACCACATGTTCCAAAGATCAAGACTTCATATCTATTAATTTGAAATCAACATTTACAAATTCTAACATCCATGTCTTAATCAACAATCAACTCACATTCATCAGTCATAATGCATAATGCTACAACTATCACCTACTTACACTCTAAGTACATCTCAGTTGTTCTCGACACATATGTGCTGGTGAAATCATCTCAAAAAATATCCTTCCTTCATGAAATCTTATAGATATAAATTCATATCATGCAACTATTCTAACTTTCAAACAACAGATAGATGACATAATAGACACACAGCACTCAAACACCAAATAAATGACATAATCAAACTCATATCTCAACATATTTCAGGGGAAGCTATATTTTTTGCACAATCAATCTATATTAGCACAATATAAATTCACAACATATCAACCCAAACATAAATAAGGTCATCAAATCCATAACAGTAACTAGCTAAAATGTTCACCTCATAAACTCATAAACAATTATCTTTAATGCATAAAAATCACATATGCACAGTTATTCTAGATTAGTGCTACACAATATCACCAATATATCTACTCACACCTGAATGTCATAACCATAACCATGTGCATAGACCAATCCAAATTAGCATGATACATATAACATCAAGATCCTAAGTACAATGACAATAACCATCATGCATAAGAACACAATGAATATAACAAGTTACTATCATTCATGACTAACTGACAAAGGTACATATGATCACACTGATTAACTAACATTTACCATACATGTAACTGCAACAACCATAGACTAACAGACATGTACATAACCCTAATTCTTATAACAACCATTAACCAACATACCTGCATGCCAAACTTACAATACTTGTATGATGATATTCTCTTACCCCAAAGTCTAGTGTTGCAACCTCACTTTGATGATCTACATCTCTTGATTCATCTCAACCAACACATCAACATCATATCACACTAAAATCATCATGATGACACAAAATTAATACCATAAACTCATGAATTGCAACCTTAACCATGAAGATACATGCATAACAACATGCATTCAGCCCATCCAGTCCGAGTATTTGAACCATGCTCTTATACCACCGTGTAACGTGCCTCCTCCCACATTTACCCACTTTCGCCGGCTTTCTCGAGTAAACATGAGGTGAGGGGCTACTATGAAAAGACTCAACCTCCTATGTGGCCTTAAGTAAATGGAGTTGACAACTTAAGACTTTATTGACTTCCCTCAAGTGCCAAAGGACCTCCAGTAGTAACCCAACCCCTCCAGGTGTCCAGTCCCTAAGACAACTCACTTTTCCCTAAGCTATAGCCCCAATCACTCCCTTTCCAAGGCCTTTGCATGACTATGGATCCCTTGTCACTCTCATAATCTTGTCTCCATGTGAATATGGACTTTTCTGCTAAGTTCTATGTCACTGAATTTGAAATCTGTGCCACTTTTTCAATTCCATGACATAGGTCTCTACCCAGAACTTAGTGAAACTTCCAGAGAAGATAAATTACATAGAAACAACGTTTGTAAACCAAAAAATGAAACTAAGAATTGACCTAACCATCCCCAACAGGGACTGACATTTTGTAAAACACTTGGTGAATATGCAACATATAGGTCATCGATGCAAGTTTGTTCATAAGGGACTGAAAACTTATCTGAGGTTTAACAAGAAGATTCATTGCCTTCTCATATTAGATATCATAACATCAATTAGGTCTTGCATTCATTATTCATTTAGTTATAAGTAAAAACATGAAAATATCAATGACTAAGATATGTCATAAAACCATGCTTATAAATAGTGTATAAATAGATAAATAACAATAAGAGAACATCCATGCCACATAATAAAAACTACATTTCCTTATCAAAAGCAATAGAAACTTATCTTTTATTAAACATAGGAAAATTTTGACCATGTTTGGGACTTCCACGTTCCACCCGACCATAGATTGGATAAACCAAATCCTTCTTTCATCCAATCACCCCCATGCCATATTACAAGCATGAATGTGGGATCTCATGGGATAAACCAATCCAGACACAACCAAGGGAATCCAAAGGTTAAACCACCTCCATGCTCACCATACCGTGATCTCACCTAAACTAGTGTCAAGATCACAAAACCAAACCAAGCTTGGATGCCTCAAAATTTATTCACCAATACCTTGAAGAATTTTCCTGTCTCCACCCTCAAGCTTTACCATGTATCTTGTCGTTACTGGTCAAGGGATTCCTATGCCTTTGGGAATTTTCCTGCAACCACCTCACCTAGATCCAAAATATTATGACAATCCAAAGCTCAAATCGAGAACAATCCCATCACACCATGGCTATCTGGAAATGGCAAGGCTAGGTTAAAATCCACTGTCGAAACCCGAAAAAATCCATGCCAATGACAACAAAAGAACCAAATACCAACATGAAAATACCATGCATGTCAAAACCAGCTAGGAAATCATACACGCAACCTGTTACCTACAATTATTCCCATTGAGACCACTTGGTCCTTGCATTCTTTTTCTTTCCTTGTCCTTCCTTTACTTTTCCTTTTCTTTCCTTTGCTTTCCTTTCCTTGTCCTTCCTTTGCTTGCTTGATTTCTCTATCCTCTTGGTACTCTTCTCCTATCTGAGACTAATTCCAAAACTAAACTGACAAAAGGATGCCAGCGAAAATATTGCCAACTTATCCTCATAATCCTTTTTATTAATGAGGCCTCTATTTTCTTCAATTTCCTCTATTTTCCTTCATTTTCCACCTCACATGCAACTTGTGACCTTTCACCTTAATTTTCTCCTAATTTTCTTTATTTTCATAAATAATGTGCCAAAAATACATTTTTTCCTTTCCCAATCCTTATCCATTTCCTTTTCCAATTTCCTTAGTCATAAACACAACAAGTGATTCCCACTAGGATATTTTTCCCAACATTCAGCTTGGAATAAGTGTCCCTTGCCTGTGGTATTATTTTAACTTTATTAACTTTTATTACATGAACTTTTAACCTGGGGTTGTTATAGGTTTTAATCATTGGCCTTCGACCGACAAATTCTATGTGGTGTTTGACTTCAACTCATTCGTTCACACCACATGGATTGTACTATAGTACCTTGATAACCATTAACATCATTGATGGTTTCTCTCACATTTGTTAATGACTTGCATCATTAGCCAGTAATCAAATGGTGTCTACCATGTTCGGCCTCAACTCATTGATTCACATGGTTATACTCGTACATTGTACGATTGAGTGAACAAGATAAAATACCCCATATCTAGATTCATCCATTTGAGTTGCGATTTCAGGATTAATTCAATATTACAGAGCATGATGGCTATGATCAAAAAATCATCTAATCATGGGTCCACCCTTTATCATCAGTGGACGTGTCTTTCTTATCATTATACATATAATGTTATCTTATGTGTTAAGTATGGGTATGCCTCCCTCAACAAAGATATCATGATGTAAATGTATTGTAACAAATGATGATCTCGACCAGTTGTTCTTGATCTAGACTTGTCACAAAGTAAAGCACTTCAATCATCAACCACTATTTATGACTTTTCACTTTAGGGAGGATTCTGTTATAGGACATTTTTTCATATCTCGTCAATAGGCCTACAAACTATATTAATCAACATCCATGAACACCTTGTCATCATCCCTATACAAATACTTAGGCATGACTCTCCCTAATCCTTGATTTTATGGGCTTAACTACTTCATTTCCATGCTTTTAAGGCCTAAAACGTCTTGTCCCCTTAGGAGACTACGTTCAATGTAGGTTGCTCCACTTTGTACCTGCACTGATCATTAGCAAGTTGTCCCTTGATGGAGGTGTGCTGATTCCAGAAATTTGGGAAAAATAAAAAGAATCTCGAATATTCCTCTTCTAGAAGATTCTAGGAGTTATTTCAACCATTTACCTTGGATAAGAACTTTGAATCCTATCTCATCCTATGTTGGATATTTCACTTCTTATCCCTTGAGCTCATCCTCTCATCAAGAGTGGATCTAAAGCCTAGATTGGTAAATCGGTAATAATTCCTAAAATACAATCCTCTCCTATATATTTACTACCATCCACAAGATAGGGGTTGGCTTTTAGAGATTTATCACCTTCATGCTTCTGATTTAGACCTAAGAGATTCATTTTTCCATGCATTGAGCTGACATAGAGGTGTGATTTGTGGCAAGGAAGGCCAAGTCAACTCGGGGAGTTATGTACATGATCAACTCCTATATTTGGTTGCAACTCTCTCCATTTATATTAATACAAAGGGTACATTGTTTTCCTATATATGATGTTTATATTCATATGTTTCAATGATTTTTTGATCCATTGAATGAAGTGATTGTATATTATTACATAGATTTCTTAGATATTTTGCTTGTTTTGTTTGTATGTGTAAGTTCTAATTATAGCAATCAGAGTTGGAATTAGAGTGTACAATCCATTAAGAGATTGAAGCTTGTGACAGATTCAACGTAAGCCTAATCTCATTTGTGTTAGTGTTTTTATGGCAATGGAGTACAAAATAAAACCTCATTAACAATTGGTTGTTCCCTGCAACGAATCGAAGAGATAATTGGTGTTGTTAGTGGACAGAAGTAAACAAAACAAAACATTTAAAATAATGGAAACAATGCATCTACAAACATGAACTTAAACAAAAAATACAAATACAAACAATACTCAATGGAACAAGTCAACACAATAATAATAAAAGATTCCATTTATTGATTGTTGGTGGTAGGAGAATGCAATAGAATACTAAAAATACTTGCAGAGAATCCTTTGAGCTATGGTGCTCAAATATCCTCAGCAAGGAGGTCCCTTTCCTCGGTCTCTTTGCAAGATTCTCCTCTCTCTCAAAATAATTGTGAAGACTATCCAATGATGGACTCTTCTGCTCTCACTAAGATGTTGGATTGCTTAGAAGAAATATGGCAAAAATGCTAGTGATCTCACTTCCTTTGCTTCAACAATGAAATGTGATTTTGCTCTGATAGAAATTTTCTCAACATAATAATGTCTCATGTTTTGCTCTTCCCATGGTTTTTTTATATAGAAAATTTTGAACCCATCTTCCCTCCCTTGGTTCAAGATTGATAGTGACCCAAGAGTAGGACAAGATGATTCCATTAAGGTTTTCATATCTTCAAGGCGACCTCAAGTTGGTTGTCCTTGATTGTACATGTCAGGTAATCCCCTCCCCAAGTGTGGGATGTGGTCTTGGAATGATGATTTGTTGGCGAGGAAACAGGTCTCGCGGGAAAGACCCAAGTTCGGGGATTGGGCCAACAAGGGAGTCCGCTGTAGTCTAGCACCACGTCGGCATTTTCACCCTACTCCGAAGAGCAGAGAGTCTCACTCGAGGCGTACCGCGACCACATGAAGGAGGGGAACATATTGGTATCGGTAAAGGGATCCACAACGTGAAGCTAACACAGAATCATACGCATACATAACATCATCTGTAGAAGATATTATCTGAACATCATGCAGATACTAAGCAAATAAAATTTTAAATTACTACAGGCATCATGCAACACATTCAAGTCATACGGTAAAACAACAACCTTTAGATATATTAATAACCATTCAGCAGGATCAAGAGTTACATTACTCGACAGAATGAGCTTCCAAATTCCATTACAGAGGTCCCGCAGGAGAGAGAGAGAGATACTACAGCAATACAGATCGATGGAGACACAGGAAATACGATGATGTCGAGCCTAGA
Source organism: Pinus albicaulis (assembly GCA_034641835.2). Classification (NCBI taxonomy): domain Eukaryota; kingdom Viridiplantae; phylum Streptophyta; class Pinopsida; order Pinales; family Pinaceae; genus Pinus; species Pinus albicaulis. The sequence goes on from CM076584.1 coordinate 48,380,375, forward strand.
ATAGAGCTCTCCTGTGGCGTCTGCTCCTCAGCCTCATTCAACTCTAACCTCTCTGATCCCTCTGTATCTGTGCATGTATCCCTTTTTCTGCTGGGTGACGACCTATTTATTCACCCGCCAGCGCAACTGTTAGTTTCTCTCGTGTTCTTACTCAGCTGCTTTCGGCTTCTTCCTGTTGCACATGAGTTCCACTATCTGTCCTTTATTGCATCTTCCCTTCATCTACACTTGTCTGCGCCAACCTCCTCATCTATCTCCTGCTCCTCCGCAACCTCGGCAGCTTCGCTGCCTACCGTTGTTGCGCCTGCCACATGCCAATCCGTAACCCAAAATATATCTTCATGCAAAATTCAAAACAAGGGCCCCAACAGGCCCCGACCACATCCTTTTGACTCGTCCCGAGTCAATTATCCTGAACCATCTCCACCTCCATGGTGCCACCTAACCCTGTGCATGTTCCTGCTGCACATCTTCTCCTTGCTATCCAAACAAGGGCCCCAACTTTGGGACCTTGGTCAAAGCTGAAGCCTTAAGCTCGGGGAAAGTTACCACATCCTGCTACCACCCCTGCAATAATGCGTCCGTCTCTGCTGTGATCTTGGTAATAGCGTCCTCCCCGACATTCGCTGGTACAGCGCCGAATACTGTGTTGACTTGGGTCCTGGCCTCAGCGGCCAACTGCTGCATCTTCCGGGCGCTGATCTGTATGGGCTGGCGAAGCTCCTGAATTTCCTACTTGGTTGCCATCGACGTCTCTTCTACTTGCTAAATCTGGACCTCTAGCACATTCGTTTGGGCATACAGTTGGTCCAGCTTCGAGAGGTCTGTGGCATCTTGTATTTCTTTGGAGAGTTGTTGCAGCTGGGCCAAAATTGGTTATGTCTTCACTGTGAGGGCCGTTGAGCATTCCTGTAGACCTTTCAGGACGTCATAGGAATCTATGGCTGCAGTACTGAGAACTTCCTACATCTTGGTTACCTGGCCCTGTTTCTCTAAGATTTGTGCCGTGTAAACTGCTGCTGGGTCGGGCAGCGTCGGTCGTGCTGCCAATGCCGCCTTGAGCTTTGTATTCTCCTAGTGGAGGTTGGAGTATGCCACCCTAAGGTGGATTTCTCTCTCTACTAATGCCGTTTCTTGAACATCCACTTGCATCTGATTGTAGTGGGCCATCACTGCAAGCCACACTTCCTTGAAAACCGTGGCCACTTCGTCCATCTGGTTCTGTAGCTGCCCATTTTCCATTGTGAGTTGCTCACGTTGTTCAGTAAGCGCGATTATCTGCTATTGTTGTTGCTCACATTTTTGTTGTAGCTTAGAGTGGAGCATTTCTGCCTATTGGGCTACCCTCTGGATGAAGTGGTACAGCTAAGCCATTCCCCACGTCTCCATGGTTTGGGCCCCTGAAGTACCTTGATCTGGTCGCCACTCCTGCAGTGGTTGCCCACTGGAAACCGATCTTTTTGATTGACCGTGAGGTGACTGCAGCGGAGTTTGATGGGGTGCAAATTCCATCATGTTCAAGTCCGGTCGCTCCCCTTGATCTGCTTGGATGGGTTGTTGGAGCAGAGTAGACTCAGGGATTGGCCCAGCTATGTCTGCAACTATTTGTTCCATCTGTGTGATTAGGTCAGTAAAAGTGGTCTGGGGGTCCACAGTGGGGTTGGCTGGTGGTACCACTACTGTACCCGAGTCAGCCGCTGTCCCGTGGTCCCCATTGAGTAGGTTCCGGATTACTAGATCTGATATGGTGGCGAATGAGTTGGATGGTGCGGATGAAGTGGTAGGTGGGAGTGGGTCGGTACAAGGTGGTGAAATACGAATGTTTAGGAAATCGAAGGGGTTAATGGGATGGTGAGGTGGGAACCCTCTTGCTTCCCCTGTCTCAGCAATTGGTTCTTCCTGGATGAGTACCCCTATGCTCAGTTGCCGGGGTGGATCCTCCTCTGTGAGGTCGACCACTGGACTTGATTTTATAATTTTGGCCCTCTTGGCCTTGGGTGCTGCTATGGGTTTCACGGACTTACTCTTCCCCCCCAGCGGGGTGGTTACTGGACTTGGTGAACTAAACAATACATTTGGAATGGGTGTGGGGATGGAGGTCATGTTTGGAAGAAGGGTTGACTGAGAAACTTGAAATTCAGACAAAACTGGGAATGGAGTGGCACTACTTCATATGACTTGGACCACTTCGTTAAAGCTTTGTACCTTTGTATTTAGTTGCTGAATGATTGGGAGGAGTTGCAGGTTGATTACCCTATTTGTTGTCTCCGCCGCCGTTTTGCCTGGTAATCGATGTGGTAGCATCCCGTCAAAATTGTATGTGTATATCCCGTTTCTGACTTCCATCGTAACCCCCGGCCACAAGCAAACTTCAGTGTGGAAGGCTACTTCGTCAATTTGGAATTTTAACGGCCTCATCTGGAATGTCTCCTCCGGCACACAAGTGGGTCTGAGGAACATGTGCTTGTGTGTGACACCAAACCAGACTTGCTCGTTGTATCCGTCCAGCAGATTTCTGGGGATCCTTCTTTGGCTCATCACCACATCAACCATTAATCCATACCAACTTCGAAAGGCCTCTGTGTTTACCTCCTTGGTGCTGGGGTCTCTCGACACCTTCCATGGAACAAACTTCATTGCCAGCGGATGATCCTCCGCTATCTCTACCGTCTCCCTGATAAGGGGGGAATGCCACTTCCACATGGCCAGCGCTACTATCAGGTATCCATAGATAAATCTTGTTGCCCTCTTGTAATTATCTTCACATGCTTCGAACAACTCCTTCAGCAGGAAGGAGCACCAGTTCAGCCTGGTGCCCTGGACATAGTGCTTCGCGATTCAAATGGTGTCCAAGGTACACTCCCCCTTGGTGTAATGCCTCATTGTCTTACTGGCAATGAGGTAGCATGCAAACCTGATTTCTGGCTTGTTGATGAGCTCAATTTTCGCCCCATTTCCTCCCCTTCAGGTTCCATATTTTTCATAATAATTTGTATCCCCCGACTTCTTCGCTCCTTCGGAGATGGTTTGGAACGCTGAAGAGATGTCCCTACCTTCCTGTGAGAGCCCTGTCAGCCTGTGAATGTCCTCGGCGTGGATTGGAATCTCTTTTCCCAGCCACAAGGAACCGTTCTGAATTCTACTCAGCAAGAATTTGGTACATTGCATGGCAGTGCCTGTCGTCCCAAATACTGGCAGGTTCCTCAAATTCAATATTGAGGACTGTTGGATACCTCGAAACTCAGGCAAGATTTTTGCTACCGCTCGTCTTGCTTCTGTGGTATAGCTCTCAATGTACACTTGTCTTTTGAGTGCTGAAAACTCAAAGGAGTCCGTGAGGTCTGCGTCAATTAGAGCTGCACTGTCATACTTCCCGACGAGGGACTCCATTTTTTGAATCCTACTGTCTAGCTCCTGTTCTAATACTGTTGGATTTACTTTTGTCATCTTTGTTCATCGTTGATACACCTGCAAAATAGTTCTCGGCCCCTTCTCTTGGCTCTCTTCTTCGGGGCACCTCTGCTACTCTGGTTTTGCTCCAATTGTCTTTGCTCCTTCAGAAATTTCTAACTCTAACTCGAATCTCTCCAGCATTCTCGCGCTTCTCTTCATGCAGACTATGTAATTAACCGGCACGAGTGAGGTTGATGAGACCCCATAACTAATTAATTCTTGTTGGCGCCCTCCGCGGCAATAATCTGTGATTAGTTTCCAGCTGATGTGTGTTCTGAAATATGTTGACGGTCGTGCGGGGAAATGGGCAGACGCGACGACTGAGGTTACTTCTAATTATGGAAAAATGATTACTGCAAGGCTACTTCTAATTACGGAAATTTATGTTGCAAATCCTGGCGATCCTACGGACTGACATAAGTACTGAATGAAATGATGGGGACTGACACTTGACACGTTTTCTTATCCTACGGGGACGGCATGCTAGGCGCGCCCCTCCCCGACCACAATCGGTTGCGTTGCGGTCCCCGCAACCCAGCTATTATTGACGACCTATGCATGGACAAGTGACTCTACCTACGCTCATCTCGGGTTCGAGAGAGTTATTCAACTACTCTATTCTACTGACTTCTCTCGGGTGCGAGAGTTATTGAAAGAAAGCTAAAGAAACTTAGTCATGGTAGGGCTTCAGGCGTGCGCCATTCACCCAGCCAGGTAAAACAGTACCGTCCAGTTGAGCCAAATGATCTGCTCCGGAATTCTTAATTTCGACGACGAAGTAGGGTCCCAACCAGTGCATCTGCAGTTTCCCTGGAAATTTTTGAAACCTGCTATCATATAGCAGAACCTTGCCGCCAACCTGGAACGTTTTTCTCTTAATGTGTTGATCATGCCATGCCTTCTGCCTGTCTTTCTGAACTTTTTGATGAAACTCGGCAAGGAACCTTGCCTTGTCAAGTTCTTGTAATTCGTGCAGGTGTTCCTGTAGTGATTCCTCCTCCGAGAACTTTAGGGATGTGGCGATGAGAAGGTTTGGTATGGTGAACTCGGCTGGAATCACAGCTTCACGGCCATACACCAGCTGGAAAGGTGTTTGATTTTTCAAGCGCTTCATTGTTGTTTGGTAGGCCCACAGTGCGGCTGGCAGACGTTCATCCCAATCATCTTGTTTCGCATTGCAGAACTTCGTCAAGCCTTTTTCGAGGATTTTGTTAAATGCTTCGACAGTGCCATTGTCCTGTGGGTGGTATGGGTTGTTTTTGTGATTTTGTATCATGAAAGTGTCCAGCAGTGATTTGATTGTTTCATTAAGGAAGTGTGTACCTTGATCACTAGTTAAGCTCCTTGGGCAGCCAAATCTGCTGATGATGTTTTCAAAGATAAACCGGGCTCCCGTCTCTGTCGTACAATCCCTTACCGACGTTGCTTCGGCCCATCTGGTTAGGTGGTCTGTGGCAGTAATGATGTATCAGGCCTTTGAATTCCTGGCTACAGGTGTTATGGGGCCTACGAAGTCGACAACCCACTTCTCGAATGGTTGCAATACGTTCACCGGGTGTAGTGGGAGCTCGTCTCTATGCGAGGGCCTCCCTGTTCTCTGACAAACATCGCATTTCTTGAAAAAAAAATTACTGTCAGCATGGACTGTCGGCCACTATAGTCCAGCTTGTATCACTTTCCTGGGTGTGGGTTTCGCCCCCACGTGTCCTCCCACGATGTCTCTTTGCATTCCCACAGAACGGCTTTGCATTCATGTTCGAGGACACACCTCCGCAGAATCTCGTCAAGCCCCAACTTATACAACTGCCTCGCAATCAGTTGGTAGTCAGCGGTGCGGATGACCAGGTGTCATTTCTGGATCGGGGTATAGTGCTAAGGACACTGCCCCGTGGTGAGGTATGTTGCGATGTCGGCCAAATAATCTGGTATGGCCTCTACCCGGAAAATATCGGCTTTAGGCAACTAATCATCTAGAGAGCCCTCATTTTCACCATTCTCCAACCGGGATAAGTGATCGGGCCCGACATTCAGCCTTTCGGGCTTGACAATCACTTCGAAGGTGAATTCTTGAAAGAGTAGGAGCCATCGGCATATTCGTCCTTCCAAAACTAGCTTATTGATTAGGTATTTCAATGTAGAGTGGTCAGTGAAGAATTTGAACTTACCTCCTAGGAGATAGTGGCGGAACTTCTGGAGCAAGTACACCATGGCTAGTGCCTCCCTCTCCGTGGTGGTGTAATTCCACTCTGCATTAGACAGCTTGCGGCTGGAAAAGTACACTGGGTGGTCGATTGTCGTCTCCCCTGGTTGCGCTAAGACAGCCCCAAGTGCGATACCGGAAGCATCGATATGCACATGGAACTGCTTATCCCAATCTGGGTGCACCATAATGGGCGCAATTGCCAGCTTCTCCTTTAAAGAATCAAGGGCTAATCTGCAGTCATCCGTCTTCTAGAACACCTCAGACTTCCTCAATAACTTTTCCAAAGGAGCAGTTATCTTCGCATAGTTTCTGATGAACCACCTGTAATAGCTCGTGTGCCCCAGCAGTGATCTCAACTGCTTCACAGTTTCCGGTGCTGCCATGTGGACGATTACTGCCACCTTGGCGGGGTCAACACAAACCCCTTGCCTGCACACCACATGTCCTAGGAGTGTTCCGAACGGAACCGCAAAGATGCATTTCTTCAAGTTCAATGAAATTTGCAATTGCTGACACCGGTCGAACATTATGCGTAGCAGGGTGGCGTGATCCTTCAGCAAGTTGTAGACTGTCCAGTCATCCATGTAGACTTCCAGTAACTTATGAATATATTCCTGGAAAGAGGCTATGACAATCCTAGAAAACATGGCAGGTGCGTTCTTCAACCCAAACATCATCATGTGATATGCAAAGGACCCCCACTCTGTGGTGAATGTCGTTTTCTTCTTGTCCTCTTCTGCGATGCGCACCTAATGATTTCCTGAGAACCCATCGGTGAAGGATTATGCCTCATTCCTCGCAACATTGTCTAGTACTTCGTCGCTGAATCGGGTGGGGAATGGGTCATGGATGCAGGCGTTGTTCAAACTTCGGTAGTCCACACAGACGTGGATTTCTGACTTGTCCTTCTTATTTTGAATGACGATGGGACTCACCCACTCTGCTTCTTCCACAGGGAAAATTATGCCTGCCTTCATCATTTTTTTGATCTCTAGTTTGACTTTCTCCTTTATCCACGGGTTCAGCCAGTAAGGGCGATTCTTCACTGGCCTGGTGTCCGGTTTCAATATAATCCTCATCTCTCCGAAATCCCCTTTGATCCCTTTTAAATCCACAACCGATGAAGGGAATAGGTCTTCGTATTCCTGGAGGAGACTAAAAATTTCTTCGTTGTCTCCTCATCCCAGTAGTCCCCAACTGTAGCCAGCTTGGGTTTTTCCTCCGTGTCGATATTTAGTTTTTTAGTCCTCAGCGGAAGTAGATGTATTCCTTCGGTGGTAGGCTCTTCTTTGACGTTCCACTCTCATTATTTATCTTCAAATTATAGGTGCCTCAGGTCCTCCAGACTGTCATCTTCTGGCTCGCTATCAATCCTTTGGCAAGCTAACTTGTGTCTGCCATCGGGGTTCAGCACCAATGGCCTCCCGTCTGCTCTCTAATCGGGGAAAAACAGTATCCCTTTTATGGCCTGTAATGCTTGGGATATCGGGTTTGTCTTCCCCTTAAATGAGAAGCACTGAAAAAAAAATTCTGCAACATCCTGCCAAGAACTGGTCCCCCTCTTCTTCTCTTCTTCTAAATACCAGGCACGCGGAATGGTATCTAAGGAGTGGAAAAACTGATGTACCCACAGCTCCTCCAAGTATCCCACACTTCACCACTGCTCCTGACAGACTTTCAGATGGTATTTTGGATCGGAATTTCCTTGGTATCTTCGCTTGTTTCGAGGTCCTTTGTCTTCCTTAAACCACGCCCTCAAATCCATCGCAACACAACTCCACCGCGACAGCGAGTTGCGGTGATTTTTCCACCACTTGGCTGAGGCGGACTATAATGCCGTGTCCAAGAGTGGTATTCTATTCTCCTCTGGTACCTTGTCTTCTACCTTTGTAATGAAGGTATTTATTTCTTGCATATTGGACAAGGTGGGGTACTCCCTTATCTCAGCCCCAATCCAATGGATTTTTGCAATACTGGCACATCTCCTTGTGCTGGTCTCATACGCGCCTTGCTGCCAGTCCTCCCAAGCTAGTTCTGAGCCCAGCTCCAAGCTCTGGACACTTCGCCAGCTTATAGAGCTGTTTGTTGTCGGGTTAATGTAATCCTCCCTCTTCCCTGCTGTCATCTGATAGAGGTTCTCCAATAGCTGAGCATTGTCCCCGCTATCTACTATTTCTGTATATCTCGGACCTTGATACGGGTCAAGAGGCTGAGTGACTCTAACTTCCCTGTCTTCAAAAATCATCAGCTCCTTCTTGAGGTCAATGATGGCATAGTTTTCAAAATCCCAGTAGATTCCTAGCAATGCAGGGTACGGATCTTTGTCTCCCATAATATCTATTACCTCAAATTCTGTGTAGGTCTTTACCCCTGCGATGTCTACCTTGACGTCTTCAAGTCTACCGATCGACACAATGCAGTACTGGTTTTCCATCCTGAGCTGGATCAGCAAATAAGTCAGTTGTGGTCGCCCTAGAGCTTCCCAAGTCTTCCGAGGTAGGATATTGACATCGGATCCCAAATCGAGCATGGTATCCCTGATCTGGAATCCCACAACCTGTGTGTCTAACCGGAACTCTTTTCCCATTCTTCGTTTGTTCCTATTTACTCGTTGTACATACTGTGGTGCTGCTTCTGGGGATTCCCTCGCTCCTGCGTTCCCCTGCAACACTTCCTCCAGGGTATGCTTGAGTTGTTCCCGCATTGAAGCGTTGTCAACAATTTTAAGAAATAGGTGTACCCATTACTCGATCAGAGCCCATGTAGCGCTCTGTTCTCTGGTATCTTTCTTCATAGGTAACTCAATACCTTTGTCTCCCCCTAGCTGGGCAAAAAAATTTGCAGCCTCCTGGAAATATTTCTTCTGCATTTCCGGCCTGATCAGTTGTTTCGGGGATGTTTTACTGATCACCCACATCAGATCCTTCTCTCGTGCATCTTCCCCCATTTTCTTTCCTCCTCGCGTAACTATGGTTACATTCTACATGGTCGGAATCGTTGTCCCTCGAGGTTCTGCGTTCACCAGATTCGTGCCTCTCTGCCTTGCTCGTTCCTCCCACTTCTTGATAAGTTCAGGGCAGTCTTTTTTTGCGTGTGTGTTCACGCGGCACTAGGAACACCACGGTCTTCTAGGTAGGGGACATTCTCGGGTCACATGTCCCTCTTGATCATAGTTGTAGCATCTCAGTGGACCCCGTCCGCCGGTACGGCCTCCCCTCATACCGCCGCCTCTGCCCCTAGGAGCCTCATTCACTCTGTAGGAGGGCCGATCTAATCGGTCTACCAGTGCATCTAGAGCTCTGCACTGCTCTATGTTGTGAGTTTTTGAAGCGCAAAATTCATAGTACACGTTGTTCTGAACATTGGAGTACTTCTACAAAATCGGACACATCCGAGGTTGATGACCCACTGTTGTTTTGATTTGGGAACCGGTATACGGTTGTTGAGGCGGATAGACACCTTGCGATTTTATTTGCGCAACTCCTCCGATAGGTGGAGCCCCCTACACTGTCACTGCTAAGGTCCCCACTCCCTGGCTTCGCAAACAAGGACACTCGGCCGCCACGTGTCCTTCTACCAGGAAATGTGTGCACCAGACATTCACCCTGGCTGGTCTCATGGGCTGCATCTCCTTAAGTTTTTCGGTTAGATTGGCAATCTGATGTTGTAGTCCCAGTAGGGATGGGTCTTGCGAGGCCGCCCCTCCCCTATATTCCTAAGGGTAGCCCGCCATTGCCTCTATCTTCATAGCCTATTCCAATGCATCCTGCAAGTTGTCGATCTTTTGCTGAGTGAGGGGGGTTCGCATAAAGGGAAGCAGAGCCTTGATGAACCAGTCCCTTTGATGATTCGGGTTGATCGGGTAGTTGATTTTCCTGATCGCGTATTTGAACCTGCGCATCAGCTCCCACGTAGTCTCTCCCTCTCTTTGCTTGATCTCCCATAGTTCGGACAGACCTTGCTGGTCCATTTGGGATAGCTTAAACTCTCTGAAAAAGTCCCGCTTGACATCCGCAATCGCTGGATTTTGGTGGGCCTCTAACCACTTTATGAACCAGCGCAATGCCCTTTCTCTCAGCATGGTTTGTAACTCGATCAGCTTTCCTGCATCTAGTGTCTGCCTTGCCCTCCATATGGCTTCACAGAGGTACCAATGTTGTTCCACATCGTCGTTACCCCGCCCAAAAAATTCTGGGTACCGAGTGAATGATCTCGCCATATTCACTTGCGGAGGTGTAACTAGAATGAACCCTCGGGGTCCTGGTTGTGTAAGTATACCACTGGTAATGCTACTATTAGCATGCGTTGCTGCTGAAAACTGACTGATATTCAATCAACTCAACTCTTTTAACTTAAATGAAAATATCACTTAAGGGTTTATAGAGTACCAGGGGAAGGTAGGCATCCATGTTGTTTGAACTTTAGGGAGTAGAAGTACCTGGAGATCTGAATGTCGTCCTTTCTTGGAATAACTGCTGCATCGTGACGTACCACTCGACATCGAAATCTTCTTTTGGGCACACATTTTCATCTCCTTCGTCAGACATCATCTCTCTCTTCCTCCTCGCTGGGCTCCCATGTACCCGTCGCACTCCTTTAACGGTCCCTCCCATCTCCCGGGGACCCACCTGGACTTCCATGTCCACTATCTCCTTAGGCACCTCCTTTTTATCCTTCCGACTACTCCCCTGTCATTTCAACTCCCTCATCACCCTTTCTCACCACCTTTCGGCGATCTTCGCCCTCCGATGTGCACGTCGCTCCCTCAACCTTCTTGCAGTTTCAGCATCCATTCCCCTACTCCCCCGCCTCACATTTCATGTAGCATTTTTCCCTCAGGCCCTTCCCCCAGCACTGGAGGTTTACGCTTCCATTCCTGATTTTTGGAATTCCATCAGCCCTTCGTCCACCATCAGGGCCTTAATCCACAATGGAATTTCCTTCAGCAGCTTCCCTCTTAGTCCAGATCGGAATATAGCTTCGGCATTGGAGAACGACTGGTAGCACTCCACTGCAAACTCCACAATATATCCGTCCAAGGTAGATTCTACCCATAAATCTACAGCTCGGGTCAACTCGATATCCAGCCGATGAAGGGCCGCCAGATCTCCATGCACCCACTTGCGATTGATCTTCCGCGATTTGTCCTTAGTCACTTTGGTCTGTAGCCTCTGCAACCAGCTATAGAGTTCGCTGGGGAACTTTCCCCAGAGGATCTCGTAGGTATCGCTAGCAGAATCTAAGAAGAGAACTAGATCTTTGATCGCCTTCTCTTTTTGGCTTCTAAGCTGAGCTTGCTGAGTTATAAACTGGTCCAGGTAATTATCCCACCATCTCCGTATTTCTCCTTTGAAGATCCTTGATACCATGATCTAGTTCTCCTAATGAAGTTTATGTCCTGGCAACGGAACCATTTGTTAGCGAGGAAACAGGTCTCGCAGGCAAGACCCAGGTTTGGGGATTGGGCCAACAAGGGAGTCTGTTGTAGTCTAGCACCACGCCGGCATTTTCACCCTACTCCGAAGAGCAGAGAGTCTTACCCGAGGTGTGTCGCGACCACATGAGGAGGGGAACAGATCGGTATCGGCAAAGGGATCCGCAACGCGAAGCTAACACAGAATCATACGCATACATAACATCGTCTGTAGAAGATCTTATCTGAACATCATGCAGATACTAAGCAAATAAAATTTTAAAGTACTACAGGCATCATGCAACACATTCAAGTCATACGGTAAAACATCAACCTTCATATATATTAATAACCATTCAGCAGGATCAAGAGTTACATTGCTCGACAGAATGAGCTTCCAAATTCCATTACAGAGGTCCCGCAGGACAGAGAGAGAGATACTATAGCAATAACAGATCGATGGAGACACAGGAAATACGATGATGTCAAGCCCAGAACAGAGCTCTCCTGTGGCATCTGCTGCTCAGCCTCGTTCGGCTCTAACCTCTCCGATCCCTCTGTATCTGTGCATGTCTCCCTTTTTCTACTAGGTGACGGCCTATTCACCTGCTAGTGCAACTGTTAGTTTCTCTTGTGTTCTTACTCAGCTGCTTTCGGATTCTTCCTGTTGCACATGAGTTCCACTATCTGTCCTTTGCCGCATATTCCCTTCGTCTGCACTTGTCTATGCCAACCTCGTCATCTATATCTTGCTCCTCCGCAATCTCGGCAGCTCCACTGCCTATCGTTGTTGTGCCTACCACGTGCTGATCCACAACCCAAAATCTATCTTCATGCAAAATTCAAAAAAAGGGCCCCAACATGAGTTTTCCCTTCCTTCGACTGCGCGGATTTCGAAAATATGACCTTAGGAAAAGTTGATTTTTTATTATTTCCATGATCTATTCCACTGGAAAATATTGATTTGTACCTTTTTCTAGACAATTTAGAATGTCTTTTGCAGTGTACGATTTTCTGGTGTTAACAATTCCCCCCTGAGGTATCAGGTCTAGGAGTAAGCGTATAGCCGAAATACATCACGTTTTTTTGTTCTGACTGAGAATCTGCATAACATGTTTGAGAGAGAGAGAGAGTAACTTACTTCGGAGATGAGTAGAGGAACCACGTGACTGAGGAGAAATGCTAACCATGCTTTGTAGGAAACCTGAGTGATAAAATAATAAATGTTTCTATGAGGCAGGCATGTCCCATGCTCGTTATGATGACTAGTAAATATAATATGAAAAATATTGGTTCTTTCAAGTCACACTCTGGTAAGTGACAAGTTTTTGGTTGGTGATGATAACTATTGATGCCCACAAGGGCATTTTACTTTGAACAAATATACTAAATTCGATTCCCCCATGCATCGTCTAGATGAATCACTTTTTGAGTGAGGTGCTAATGTATGCATGGGTCTTTGACTTTGGTAACCTATTGTGCATTACGGTTGAAGAATTGCTAAAAGAGATTCTTAATAATACATGGGTCTTCAACTAAATGGCAAATCTGCAGTGGTTATCAAGTACGATACCACCTTAACATGAAAACTATTGTTGATTTCAAATGTCAGGCGGATCGATGACATCAATGGGAAATGTTGATTCCCATTATGCCACCCGAGGATGTTCCTTAAAAGGAAACCTCTCCAAGGTACTACCTCAATCCTGAAATATGGTTGGTGAAGTCAATAAGAAATAAGCATCAACTATCCAAAAAGTTTTGAAATATGGAATCAAGGTTTCTGGTGAAGCAGATTGTAACATGGTGGGATTACGAGGCATTTTAACGAGAGATGGCTACAAGTAATTGTTATGGACAACTGGCACTAGGTCAGAACTGTAATGCAAGTGGCAGTAGTCAAAAAAATTTCTGATAGGGTTAGTCCTAGAGTCAGTAGGACATCTAGGGTGTGTGTAAGTATTCTCTCACTGAAGTGATAGGGATTGGTGAAAAATGTGCAAGCCCCGACCAAGGGTGAATAGAAACTGCAACTAGGTATGAAACATAAAAATATGGGTGGGAGTATTTTTCCTAGAGAATCTTTGTATACTTTCCAAAATAATGTAAAAGTGTTTTCGATGTACAAACACAGAGATGAGTTCCCCAATAACATGTGTGGGTCTTGCATAATAATGTGAGGATAGTATTTTTTTTCTAATGGTGGGGGCCTCTTTGGTTGGTCTCGGTGTGGGGGTGATGAGGAAGATGAAATGAAACGCATGGGCTATATTAATGGGGGGGTGATAAGCCAAATGTGGAACGCGGTAATGCGTCCTGCTTGATCCACCTAAAATATTAGTGGTGGCCGAAGAGTGGGTTTTAATAGGCGATGAGTGAATCAAAATGAGGTGGATCGTCAAGGCGTATAAATGAGGTGGTTCTCAGACCGGAGTGGGTGGTCATGGATCCTGTTAAGGGATCCATGAGTTGGAAGGCTCTATTGACGGACGTGGGTGTTTATCATATGTGTGGTGATGTGGTGATAAACATGGTCGCAATAATGGACCCTAGGGTGCACTTTGGAGAAATTATATCAAGATATGCAAAGCTTAAAAGGAATCCTATCATGTTTAGTAGTGAATTATACCTGTTCTTGTATTATTCTGTGAGTGTGTTGGTCGAAGCATGGTGTTTCTGATGTACCTGCAATATCCACAACCAATACCAGAAGTGAAATTATCTTTTTTTTTTTAATATGAATAATCTATGATGGAATGAGTTAAAAAATAAGAGAAAGCGTACTTGAAACGACGTAAGGGGCATGCGACGGGTGTAAAAAATGAGCTTTGGTAATAACTAAAACAAAGAGTTCCATGATGAAGATGATGTGGTATTGATCCTTGTGTCTCTCACAATTTTGAGAATGGAGGTCATGAGCTCTGGTTATGGGATCTAGAAAATGCCAAAAAGGGCGATATATAGGACAAAAGGGCCCAATTACAATTATTTTTCATTTTTGAGCTTGGGACGTCAGAGGATATTTTTGGAGCGTTTCTTGCCATTGCAGTCATCCAAAGTACCTGGACGTGCATGGTGAGATACAGGTTGGAGATAATACCCTACACTTTTCATTTTTTCTAGTCGTAGGGTAGGTAGGTCCTACAGGGGTCCCCTGTACAACCTTTTAGGTTTTTTTTTTAGGGACTGTGCGACGACTTAAAATGAGTCGCGCGATCGTCACATGAAGCCATGAGCTTTATGCATCAAGGTCGCGCATAAGCATCCCTCCGACGCATTGACGGTGCGTCTGTGTGAAGATAAGGCGCATCGAGTAGCTATGGTGGTCGACGTGGCTTATGGTCGAACAGATGCATGTTCATCACACAGATGCGTGATGCAGGCACTTGTGTGGGTGAAATCCATGCATTTGGTAAAACACTATTTTTTCTATTTTTTCATCTTAAGGAGCTAAAATTTGATTTTTTGATGTATTTGATGGCAAGACGATTTAGAGGGAGAGGGATTGCATGACCCTGTGGGCTGTAGTGGCTGAGGATCTAGAACTGGGCCATACCCTGTCTCGGTGGGGGCTGCTAAAGTTCCTTCAGAACCCCATCCTGAGGTCGTAGGATCGTTTCCTATGATTTTTGATCCGTTGTTGGGACGATGAAGAATAGGTGATGATCGTGAGGCGAGTTGATTTACCCATATCAGCTTAGATAGACATATACTTTGTGACTGGATTTTTGCCTCGTGGGGAGGTGTTACCATATCCACTGCCACCTGGGCATGTGGACATCTGACGTTGGGCAGAGTGCGAGGTCCATTGTGGGCCCAATGCCATTGAGGAGGGTTGCGTCAAAGTAGCCTTGATTCTGAGTCTGAAAAAATGTGTCGCTCTATCTATGATTGTATGGTTGGTGGGTTCGTCTTCGACCCACAAAGTGTCAGGGCCGCATATAGTGACCCTTCAGCAGCTATGCGTGGGCCACTTATTTGATTGACCCTTTTCTTATACAGGGGTATGATGTCTCAAATCACACAGGTGAGGCGGGAGGAGATTCAGGGTTTCTGCTATGAAATTATCTTGTGTAGAACCATGTACTAGAGGGTGGTCATGCTCCGACCATTTCTAGTTCTGCCAGTTGGGCCTCCGAGGGACCTGAGCATATGGAAGTGGGAGCCTGTTATGCCCTAAGATGGTTGTGGATTTGCAGGGAGGTACTGGAACAACTCCATGGAGAGTTTTTTTAACTCCAACACCCAGGTTATTTTGGAGCATTTGTACCATGGTGTGGAATTCCAAGGGGATCCTAACATTGTCTTCCCTCCTCATTATGCATGGGGACCAGTAAGTATGATATATGTGTTTTTCACATTTCAGTATTTTTTACATGTATATATGTATGTGTTTTTTATGATGACATTGATACCATGTTTTTATGCTTTCATATTCGAGGCATAGGGGGCGACCCTTGGCCTACTTGGTAGGCAAAATTTTGATGCATGGGTGTCCCAAGAACGATGTCTGTGCCTTAGAGACAAATGGATGTTTGGCCTCATCCTCAGCTTGTGCAATCAATGTCAAAGCGTCAATTAGAGATTAGTGGACCCTCCGAGGAGGGTGGTAGTGACGCGAAAGCTAGGGATGTTGAGGGATTGTGTGAGCATGTTGAGGAAGCATAGGCTCGCTTGGTGGCAGTGGAGGCCCAACTATGCAACTATCATGACACTTGGGACAAGGTGGAGGCTCTGAATAGGGTTATGACCAAATGGGGCTATGATTACTTGGTGGAGCTTTTCATGGAGACAGTGATGGCTTGTGAGCGGGCGCATCATCCAGCATTGCATCAAATACCTCTTGCGGTGGCCATAGTTGGCCTTATTGTGGATCCTAGTACTGATATAGGTCCACAAGACTGAGATGGAGGGGCTCAGCCCTAGACTTTTTTTATGTATGTACCAAGGAAATCACTCATTATGAGGATGCTCCCCTATCTTTTTGGTGACACATTTTTTCCCTGGCAATGAGCCAAAGGAATCATTTTTTGTATACTGGGACATACACATATTTTTTGATATATATATATATGAGATGTATTTTGACAGCTCTCATGATGTGTACATGTATATTTTTATGGTATATTTCATGTTTTGGTGTTATGTACATGATGGATTTTATGCTTTTATGGTTGATGGTATATATGTGATGCATTCCAATCTAGGATTTGTTCAACTATGCGATCAACTACATTATTTCGATCTCTTGGTATGTGTGTAAATGTGATGTGATCAAAACTTCGGGCTAACCTTTGTACATGCAGTTATTTCCTAAAGAGATGTGGATCACGCACTTCAAAGGTTTGGTTTAACTGCGATACAACCAACAGGGAATCAAGGAATACATGTAGATGGTGGATGCCTTGGAGGGAGGAATCGGTTAAAATTCCTATGAAGGCATCATTTTCAGCTTGATTTTTGGTGGCTTCCTTGATACAAAGTCCATTAGTGAGGTACGGTGACCAGTTAGGAGAGTATATGGCCCAGGAGGTAGCATCGACATTTTGTGACCATAAAGAGGCACGTCAACAAATCTGTAATGATATATTGGCAAACGATCCATCTGCGACACAAGATGAAAGAGAATTTTTTTAGAATAATTCCACGATGAGGTGATCATCATAAAAACTTTTGGTGCATACATATTTATTCAAGGGTACTGAGGACCTTCCTTTATGGGTGAAACTTTTTGAGGTGGAGTCCATTGAAGGGATTTTTTAGGCATGTCCCATCAGGCTCTGATAAAATGTATGCTCCATTAAGGAGGTAATTTTTGACAATGTATAACCCTTTCACAATGTCTCAAACTTCCCAGGTCCTAAATCTTCTTGGATGGCATCATATCATAGGACTAATTCTCCCTCGGTAAATGATCAAGGGGTGATTTTGCAGTCAAACGACACTTTGACCCTTTCCTTATCGGCTTCGTTATGTTCGAGAGATTCTCGTCAAATTTATTCAACCAATTTTAACTGTACCAACCTTTTCTCTAGGGGTTTAGTATTAGTGAGAAGTTCGACAGCTGAATGAATGGTGGGGATTTTTCATTAAATGGGAACCACGACCTCCACCCTGTAGACTAATTGGAATGGTGTGAACCCTGTTGACGCTTTGATAGTTGTGAGGTTCACCCAGAGGGCTAAGAACACCATGTGGTGCTAACTGGTTTTTTTATTGTTCACCATGTGCTGCGAACTTGTTTTAAGGACTTCGTTGATGACTTCTACCTGACCGTTAGACTAATGGTAGTATGGTGATGAAAACTCTTGATAAAAATCAAGGTGTTGGGACAATTCCTCGAATATATTATTTTCCAAATGTTTCCTATGATCTGACACTAATTCCTTGGGGACAACGAACCGTGTGATGACATGGTTGAAGAAAAATTGTGCAGTGGTATCCATGGTGTTGTTGTATGTAGGCATGGCTTCTACCCATTTGGTGAAATAATCGAAGTCCAGAACTACGTATCTGTGGTTGCTCAATGACAAGGGGCTGCATGTCATAAATTTTGAGCCCCATTTACAAAAGGGGCCTGCTACGATGATGGGGTGCAGGGAGTTGGAGGGGATTGCGCCTTGTGAGAGTAGCATTGGAATCACTCACATATTTTGACTACTTGGATGCAGTCTTGAAAAAGGGTGGGCCAGAAGTAACTGACACGTAGGAATTTTTTTAGCGGTGGCCATCCCTGAGAGGTGGCCACCGCAGGCCCCGATGTTCCAATCATTCGGGACTTGTGACTTGGTCATGAGTGAGGCATCTACGTAGGATGGTTTTGATCCCTTGTCGATAAAGGACATCCCCTCAAAGGAGGTATCGCGGGGCCTGATGGCATATGTGCCTTCGGTCACCACGAGTGAGATGAGGTTTTACTTTTGAGTTCATAACAAGAGAAGGATATCGTCGTAGCAAGGGTCCTCTGTTGACACTATGAAAAGATGTTTGTCTGGTAGTGCATCATTAACAGGCAATCCTTGGGTCTTTTTTGGGAGATCCGTGATGAATTTGGCGAGGATGAGTACCTTTTTTATTTTATGGGAGCTAAATTGTAGATCAAATTCTTGCAGTATAACTACACATTGGGTGTATTTATGATTCATCATACGGCGAGTGGCAAAATATTTCATGGGGTTGATAGATGCTACGAAAGTGGTGGTTCAAAGGATGATATAGTGTCAAAGATTTTTTACTGCATGTACTAGGGTTAAGCTTGTTTTTTCTTCTATATCATACTTCAATGCAGGCCCTCATAAGTTATTTCTTACGTAATATTGTATGGTTTGTCCTAGAATAACCCCTAGTAATGGATACATCTAATGCATATATATATAGGGTGTAATCCTTATTGTGGTCGGGTGGGCTAATCAAAGGATTTGAAGACAATGTATGTTTTAAAGCTTCAAATAATTTTTTAGCCTGTTCATCCCAATGGAAAGGGATGTCTTGACGAAGGAGACACGGGAAGCCCTGCGTGCAAGTGGTATAGTCAAGGACGAACCGTCGTAAGAATTTGGCCTTACCTTTTAGGCTTTCTAAATACTTCAATGTTTTTGGATGTGGTACTTCTTTGATTTCGTGTACTTTGAGAGGGTCGACTCTAATACTTTACTAGGAGATGATGAATCCCAACAATATTCTACCGTTAACGTAGAAAACACACTTGAAAGGGTTCAAGCGTAGGTTATATTATAAACATCGTTGAAAAACCGAGCGGAGGTCTTCCAAATGGTCAGCACGCATCTTGGATCGTATTGTAAGGTCATTCAAATAGGTGAGAATGAGATGATCCAATTTGTGAAAGATGTAGTTCATGGGCCGCTGGAAGGTGGCACCAACGCTTTAAGCCTGAATGGCATAACTTGGTATGCGAAGGCACCGCAAGGGGTGGTAAATGTGGTTTGTATCAATCCTTGTCGCAAATCTCGATCTGATTATACCCAAAAAATCCATCAATAAATGATAGGGCCTCATGACCGGCACAAGCATCAATGACTTAGTCGATGAATGGTGTGGGATAATTATCCTTCGGACAAGCTTTGTTCAGATCTCGTATATCAGTAAAAACTCGAATGGTGCCATGTTTTTTCATGATGGGTGTTGTTCAATATTTGACATGAGTCACTGGTTTATTAAATGTTGATAATTCATGCATCAAACATTATATCAAATGGTGAAATGTTAAAAGAGTGGGTCGAAATGAAACAAGGTAAGATAAGTCACGTGCCTAAAAGCTAGAGGCACAAGTAATACAAAAAGGCCGATCTATAAAGTAAAATGGGTAGCAGAAATACCAAAAGTGAAATTATGTGGTATGAAGAGCGCACAACAAATATATTAAAAGAATTGCCACTTTAAGAATATCCATACAAGGGAATGCTGCAATTGGGATTTTCCGCGGGGGTCGAGCAGCGAGAGTGGGAAGAGACCCATACCCCCGCGGAGTTGCAATATGGTGAAGTGGTGGGGACCCAAGGTCAGAATGAATTGGCAAGAGCAAGACACGGAGATATGGTGACATGGTGGAACGCAATGTGGGCCCTTACAACTGGTAGGTTACGTATTTAATTCGCTCTTGGGGATGATATGTTTCAGGAACCATATGGCGCATGCGGCAAAGAGGTAAGGTAAGTCCTAGATGCATCACTCCGCCCAGAGTTTTCCCTCCTTCACTTGTTAAAACATAAAATTCCTACCGAGGCAAATCCGAGTGACCTCACTGAGGCCTTCATCAGGGTAGAAGGATTTGCAACGATGCTTGAGCCTGCTGCGGACAGTCAGCAGAGGTGTGCTCAGTTTGTCAGCCAAATTTCTAGTTCATCAGCAAATGCACCACCACCAGTATCAGCAATAGCTTCAACCCCTTCTCACAAGTGATGCATTGTTATTTCATGATTCGGCCCTCGTGGCCTTTTTTACTTTTTATCTTAGTTAGTATTTTTCAAGTTTCAAGTGGAATTTACATTTCACCACAGCAATTTACTTTTACTTAGACTGTTATACAATTTTGGTTTTAAAATGGCCTAGCGCCTAACAGCAAAGGATGAGAGGTTTTTATTCCTCATCATGATTTTTGGTTACTTTGACAAGGACTTCTAACAAATTTCTAGCATGCGAGGGAGATATTTTCCCAAAATATCTTCTCGCCCATGTAGAGAAGTTCCTATATAAACAAGAACAGAAGAGAACACAGGGTTCCAGATTTTATCAGAAAACTATGCTGTAAGAGAATTTTGTATGCATTTTGTTTAAACTCTTGTATGAAAGTTTTAGAGCCCATTGGGTTTCAATGAAGAGAAGTTTCATCTGTAAGGAGGATTCCAGTCTTTGATACTCAATAGAGCATAACTTCTCTTTTATGTGTCTATCAATTGTTTATCTTATCTCATCCATTCCTCCGGTGTCATGTTTTGGAATGCGAGCAGCTCATTGATTTTAATGTGAACTTATCTTAGATGATACTTATGTTGGAATCAATCTAGCGCTTTAAATATGGCTCATGCATGATATATTGTTCCGTTCTCATAGCACCCATACTTCTGCTATATTGGCTTCAATGTGATGTTATGTTGGAATACGCTATTATTGTGAATGGATTCTTAGATAGATAAGCCCATTACATGGTGATATCTGTGTCCAGATATTATCTATGCGACAGCTCGTATTTTCCCATTCTTTCTTACATTGTGAACATCTGCAGATTACTCATCTCTGTTAAGTATTGTTGAACTGGCCCTCTTTACTGTGAACTGTCTTAAGTTGTCTGATGCCTTTGCGCAAGAGTTTTTACACTTTGTCTCTGCAATATATCTTTTGCGCTTCAAACTTCTGAAAGTTTTGGTCCCATTCAAAGTTCAACTTCTTGTTTATAAATGAAAAGCATGAGAGCTCTGTCCCGCTAGTTATCCCTGTTACATTACTTTACTTTTGCTCTCTGTTGTTTAAGATGTCCTAGGCACTGGTCTTTCACAACTCAAGGTTGTCTCTAGGATTGACAACATCTTTTTGGCGTCGTTGTCGAGGACGAAGTTGATGAAAAAATTGAAATCCCTGGGCCTCAACAAAAACCCATTTCACTCTTCAATTAGGTGAGCATGGAGAGTTGAGAGTTGTATATCCCTCACCTTGGTGACTCCACATTTGTTTTTCAGAAAAATCTAATTGCAGTCCTGGCTCCTCGGAAGCCACACCTTAGGTCAGATACGTCTCAGCCAAAGACACCCTCTGTGTCTGACCTAGAGAGAATTTTACATAGAAGAGGTTGGAGGGAGAGACAATTTGTTCATACCGAGATCCCACAATTTTCCCTAGAAGACTTTTCTTCTTCCTCTTCTCAGGTTGCCCATTTGCAAGGTTCCGACTCCGCTCTAGGTGAAGCCGGTTATAACTCAGACTGTTTATCCCCGGGAAACATACAAGTTAAGGACAAGGCCAAGTCAATAGACACCACCCGTTATACATTTCACCCTACCCCAGAGGTTGAAGAAGTTAAAGAGGTCTCGAAAATATCTGTTGTTAATACTCCACCCTTGTCTTTGTCCTCTCAAGCTCCTGTTCACTATATTCCTATCATCATCCATACCACACTTCCACCTACTCCCCCACTTACTCATCAAGCCCTCTTGTTACCTCCACCTCCTCCTCCAATGGCCAACGTTCCGGGTTTATTTCTAAATAAATATGCTCCCCTGGCATTACCTCCAGTTCTACATGACATGCCGTAGGACTATCTAAAGATCCTGCCCCGTTTCAATGGAGAAAGCGAGATGGATGCTCAAAAACATCTTGAAGTTTTCTGTGCTTTTGCAGAAAACTTTAATGTGGAACATCTGCATGTAGTCCTAAGACTATTTGTGCAATCCCTTGATGGTGAAGCCAGAAAATGGTTCAAGACGTTGGGATACCGTTCTGTAAATACGTGGGAGGTTATGGAAGACACTTTCCTCAAAAAATGGGGAGAGAAGAAAAACCATGGACACTGTCTGACTAAGTTTAATACACTCAAGAAAAGACACAATGAAGGAGTGGCCGAGTTTATTAAGAGATTTAACAAGTTGTACCTATTATCACTCTGTAATTAGCAAGATTGGCAAAGTCCAACTGCAGAGGTAACATCAAACCAATTTGGGATTCAAGGATCTAGCCCTCCCCGAATCCGCAGGGATTCTATAAATGAGTTCAAAGATGTGATCTTTTTAAAGATCGAAATTGTGATATTAGGCTAGTTATGAAGAGCATGGGTTTGTTTG